>VFFE01007917.1:351744-460182 GCA_008921705.1 Burhinus oedicnemus | reverse complement strand
CGCTTCCCCCCCCCCCCCCTATTCTCTCCTTCTCGGCTGCCTAAGCAACTTTCTGCTATTTTATTTCCTTTTTCTCACTTGTGCCTTCACTCCTTCCCTCGGGTCCACTTTGGCTTTCTTCCTAAATAACTTTTTTTTTTTCTTTTTTCTTTTTTTTTTGGGGGGGGGGAAGTATTTTCACAGTGGATTTCACATCGTTGCGTTGCTTTGTTTTCAAGCCGATTTCCTCACGCGTGCTCGGCCACCCACCGGTCCCATTCAGCATAACTGAAAAATGTTTCTACGTCCTGGCCAGCCCCGCTTACCCCTTGCTGCAGGCAAGGGCTAAAGCCAGCTCCGCCAGTGCCGGTGCCAGCCTTGGCTCTTCCCGCTCCAGTCGGCAGCGATCCATGCCACCGGCTGCAGTGCCGGGTGGCTTCCAAGCTGCTGGAGGAGAAAGCATCACCATATTTTGGAGGTCTCGGACTTGAGTGCTCCGGGGGCAAAGGGAGCAGTCCGCACTCTGGCAGGGAGGATGGGCTCCCGGAGCATCACTGTGGGGAGGGAGCCACCAGAGATGTCCTTGTCCCCAGGCTGGCTGGTGACTTTTAGCCAAGCCCTTTTCTGATGGGGAAGGGGAGGGAGAAAACATTTAGGCCTGGATGAAACTTTTTCTTTTTTAAATGTCGGTTTTCATCTAAAAGCCCCGCTCTAGACCTCCTTTGTTTAAAACACAAGCAGATTTCCTCTCCCTACCCCTCTCCAATGCAGAGTTCAGCCTCTAAAGAGGGATGTTGGTGGAAGTCCATGCATTTTCTGGAAAGGATTAAGGAAGCTATGCTCCTTCCATGGTTTTCTCTGGTCTATTTGATGGACACACAAGAGACATACCATCCCTCCATCCAGCACACAGGGGCATGAGGAAGTACAAATTTTTGCCCTTGTTGCTTCTTCCCCAGCACCAGTGGCTGGAGACCATAGAATCATAAGATCACAGAATACCAGGTTGGAAGGGACCTCAAGGAACATCTGGTTCAACCTTCCTTGGCAAAAGCACAGTCTGGACAAGACGGCTCAGCACCCTGTCCAGCTGAATCTTAAAAGTGTCCAACGTTGGGGACGATGTTAGCTGAGCTTTAAGACCATGCCCAAACCTCTCTTTTACCTGGAAATGGGTTCAGTGCAAAGGCAACACCAGTGTGTGAGCCTAGAGAGAAGCTTTGGAGGACAAGAGATGAAATGAGGAGCCCTGGGGTGTCCCCTTAACTCCCCCCCCAAGGAAGACCCCCACGCCCCCTCGCCTGGGTTGCTGTGACCGGTGAGCCAAGCCCACCAAGGTTAACCTCGGTGGCACTGGATGTGGCTTTGCTCCCCTGGGTCCCCTCCTGGGTGGGGGAAGGCTGTGGACGCATGACACCTGCCACCATCCCCAGCAGTGGCACAGGGAGTCCTCGGGCAGCGGGTGCTCTGAAACATCTCTGGGGAGACTTGGAAGGGGATGGGGGGCTGATGGTTTGCACGGCATTTGTATTCCGGGATTCGCAGCCTTTGCTGCTTACCTAAAGGAAGGATAGATGTATTTTTACCTCCCTTAGCTTTCAGTTTAGAAAGATTTTGTTCTGCTTTTCCCTGAAGCATTGGAGACTGACAGTAGCTAAAGACCGGTGCTGGGCAGTGTGTTTGCTCCTGATATATTAAAGATCTCTCCTGTGCCTCCTTGATGTCCTGCTCAGGGGCTTGTAGGCAAATTTGGAAGTTGGTGGTACGTTTTTTTTTTTCCAAAACTGGGCTGTCTGGGCAGTGTTTGCCTTCCTCACCAGCGTTTGCTGTGGTCTGGGCTGTTTCTTGGCACCAGCTGAGAGGGTCAGGGCATTGCCAGCAGTCTCCACTTCTTTTCTTTTTGGTGGCCTTTTAGCATTTAGCTACTTTCTTTATGGTCTTTTCTAGACCAACTCTTTGCTGGAGGTTGTCAGAGCTACTGGAGGCGGTGAATGCTTCGTGGGTCCCGATCCAAGTGCCTGCTAGCTGGCTGCTTGCCCCTGGCTAGAAACAGGGTCTGGTGACAAGGTGGTCCCTGCAGTCCTGAGTACCCAGCATTTAAAATAGGGCTGTCTCCCTTGCAGATGTAGCTGCCTCTTAGGAGTCGGGAAGGCGACTGCAAGAGACCATAAATCCTCCTTCTCACTGCAAGCTCAGAACCTGGAGGTTTAATATCCTGCAAAATAATATTATTTTTTTTTTCCTCATATTCTGCCAGCCCCCAGCTGTAAAGGCAGAGGATGACAAGGCAGCGGCGGCCAAAGTGTTTTAGGAAGGCTGACAGATAGTAGTGGTAGACACCGGTACCAAGCCTGGTTTGGCTGGCACCAAAAGACCCCATAAAACCCCGAAGAAAGAGTCCCGTCAGCTTCGATGGAGTTTTGGCTTTGGCCCGACGTGGAAAGGCTCCCACTGACTCCAGCAGGGTCATTCATGCATGTGGAGCATTTTGCACATATGCAAAGTTAAATCTTAAAAAAAAAAAGAAAAAAATTATCTTTAAACACTCTGGTCCCAGCAGCCTCGTGCTTAAACTTGAGGCCAGCTTGAGGCTGACTCCTGCCTCTGTAAGAAAGGCTCGGACTGGCGAATATGGACGTTTCACAGATGGGGTTAAGCAGAGATAACTCATTCCTGTGCCCATCCTTGCTGGTCCCTTCAGGAGATGCATTTGTCTGGAGCTGATGGAAATCAAGCATTTCCCAGTATGTAACTTATTTCAGTGCTGTTCCAAAAGCTGCTGGAATGCGAGAGACTTCCAGAGTATTTTAATAAATATAAAAATTTAAAACAAGTGCAGACGTGCCGGTTCCTGCCAACTCTCCTTCCTTTCCCATTCAGGGTATAAGTTGTACTACTTTTTTCTTAAAGTACCAGCTGAAGAAAGAGCGAGGCAGGCTGTAACAATGCAGGGAGAAAAAACATCACTGCCCTGCTCCTAATTTCTCCCCAACCTCTCTGAATAGCTCGTCCCATGCCGCTCCGTCCCGCTCCGAGCAACCGGCCAAGTTTTCCCACAGGAAGCGCCTTCAGGATTAGAAAGCCGAGATTTTCATATGGAGTGTGTTTGTTTCTCTGATCACCCAGGAATATAATGGCCGAGTCAATCACTTGTCAGAGAGGGCTCATTACAGCCGGCGGAGACAAGGAGCCGGGCGGCGGAGGGCAGGCTGTGCGCAGCGGGGTACGTGGCACGGGCAGCTCGCTCTTTCTTCGCCCCCGCGCTGCTCCATTCTCTCGCTTAATGCCGATGGAGGATGGGTCACGGCGGCTGGTGGCGTGCCCCCCGCCGAACCCCCGTGGCTGCGGGGGGAGCCTTGGGCGGCAGCGGGGATGGAGGATGCTCGGCTGCGCACCCATCGCTTCTGTTGGCGGCGCTGCGGTGGCCGGGTCCCAATGGCTGTCCCGAGGACACGTGCCACCCGGGGTGACAGCGCGCAGGGCTGGGGACCCCATTCCACACCTCTCCTGCTGCATGTCTGTGGCTCCCCGCTCCCTCCTCGCCTTCCAACCCGCCACCAGGCTCAGCGTTCTGCCTAGCTGCTGAAATCACTGCGAAATGAGGGCAATGCTAATTAGTGCAATTAGTCCTTTGCCCTCTCCCTGTTGGAAAACGAAGGCAGCGGTCGTCCCGCTGAAGCCGGGCATAGCTCTGCCCGGGGCTGCCGGGGTGTGCGCAGTGGAGACGTGCTGGCATCTCCCTGTGCCTGTCGAGCTGACCTGAGGTTAAGCGAGAGCAGGTCTCGGAACCCATTTTGCAAAGATAAATTTGTTGCCCGTGTCCCTCCCGGCTGTGGGATTCTGGGTGTCTCGCCTCGCTGGTGTCCCGGCAGCTCCAGGACAATCTGTGGGTGCTCTTGCCTGGAAGCAGGATGAGGCAGCAGGAACCTCCCTGAGCCAGAAGCTAATCCAGCTCCACGCGACCAGAAACTTATGCTCTGTAGCCTCAGAAATTAGCTTTTTTAGCCCAATTTCAAAGTTAATCCTGCCCAGAGCTGGTTCAGCACAGCCTCGCCTCCCTAGTATCTATAGGCATGGAAATTCAGCCATTTTGACATTCCTGGCTGCGAATCCTGCCCTTAGCAAACACGCTTGATGCTGATACAAGGTCTCTTGGCTGCCTGTGCCTCGTACCCATCTGTCGCGGTGGCACTGTGCCCGTGAGCAAGATGCTCTGCTATATTTGCTGCGGCATAGGTGCCAAGCAGACCAGATGTTTTCAGCAGGAAAGTGAAATGGGGAGGCAGGGCCCTTTTTGAAAACTCCTGGCTCTCTCGGCAGCGCCGTGGGGCAGAAGCGTACGGAGGCGCCTCGCCTGCCCCTGCCACCCCGGCCAGTGTGCCCCGGTCCCCTGAACGTGTTTGCTAAGCCAGCCCCACGCCTGCTGCCGGCAGAGGGACAGTCACCCACCGCTCGCAGCAAACTGCCTTCGTCTGCCTGCAGTGGCCAGAGGCAGCAGGTCCCCGTCCTCTGCCAGGGGACAGCCAGGAGGGACAGCTGACGCTGATGCTGGTGCGGGTACCGGTGCTGGTACGGGGTACCGGTGCTGGTACAGATACCAGTGCAGAGCTCTGGCAAAGACGAGGCGAGGAGCGTGTGACGATGCTCGCAGCTGGGTTTTGCGTTTCAGCATCTCTCCACAGCCTGTGAGCCAGCACTTGCTCAGACCTCAGACAAGTCCCAGGAGAGACAGTAAATAAGATGTTATTTTCCTCTCCGGCTGAGCGGTAATTTTCTGCCAGCCCACACGAGCAGGGAATTGCAGTGCCTAATCACAACCCCTTATCCCCTTGGCGGTGCCGCTCGGCCCCAGGAGGGCAAGGCAGCGCGGGCAGCAGGGCAGGAGCAGGCAGGGCAGAGCCCTGGTTAAGGCCAGGAGGGCACGAGCCAGAGGGACGGGGACAAACCACCAAGCAGGGAAAGGAGGATGCTCTACATCTGGGGACTCCTCTAGGTCCGCACCCAGTTGTGCCTTTTGGGGCCAAACACTGCCTGTCGCGGGCTGGGTGGGTGCAGCCGGGAGGGCAGGGTGAGCCCTCGCTCCCCCAGGATCAGGGGGCGCACGGGACAGGTTTGCGCCCCGTGGCCTGCAGCACGGGCAGCGGCCTCCCCAAAGCTGGGGGAGAAAAGTGGGGAGCACCCGGTGCCTGCTTGTTCTGAGGATCTTGGAGTTTTTCAAGCAAGGAAAAAACCAAACCCCAACCATCAGTAGCAGTTGTGAGTGTTTCAGGAAACAATTCGTTGGTATATGCTCTCGCCAGTGAGAGAAAAACCAACCTTATAGGATTACAGCCTGCTTAAATCTGGGAATAAAGGATGTTTGAAGTTCCTCTCTATTAACAAACCCCCTGGAGTTCTTTTCTTGATATCGTTGTCAGGGAAATGTTGAGGTTGGAGATATCCACCCTGTACGTATGCTGGCTCCCCTGTCAGATGAAGGAGCTGAAAGAAATGTGTAAGCCGGAGTTTTTTCCTTGTGTTGAGACAGCTGGGTAAGGCCAATCCCAGGTAAATCGAAGAGCGGGCATCTATAGCGATGCCACTCTGTCTAAGAATAAATATGATTCTTCAGGGTTACTTACTGACAAAATAGAAAAATTGCATTTAAAGCACAAAGCAAGCACAAAGTTTGAGTAATTCTTGCAAAAACCTGGTGGTTCTATACTTATTGTTCTGATTGACTTAAAAACTAAACTGCATCTGTGCTATTGTAATTAAGCAGCTCAGTGCTTCTGTAGTGTCGTAGTGAGCATCTTGTCATGAAGTCGAACTCTGGAAAATAGTTTGAAGGCTCCTGAGACCAAGAACCTGTGTTTTTATTGCTGTTGGCTGATGATGTTTGTGGAAGTTGGAGCAATGACCTGATAATTTGCCAATCACCATGAAACATGCGCTGTTAAACTTCTCTTCTGGGTGTCCCATGTGAAATCTCGGCTCCTTTAGACGCTTCGTGAAATACAACTGAGCTTTTTAAATTTATGGGGAGTTGTGATGGACCTGGGAAGCTGATGCTGCTGGCTTTGAAACAGATGAAACTGTCTTTTTTCAGTGCAGAAAAGTGAACTTCTTGCTTTTTGTGTTAGCTAGTGCCTATGAGGACTAAGCCAATTTGCTGAGCCAACTTCAGAGCTTGCAGCATTTGTTTGTTTTTAGGTGGAGCGGGCCAGAAAACAAAGATCCTGTAATACTACTGTAGTGAGGCCTTGGGTTTCCTTACCTTTAATTATGAAACCTTGGGAAACTTTTTTCTGGAATTAAAAACTGTTGAGAGACAGAAATTTATCCACTCTGGACAACAAACGCCTACGGAAGACCCACCGCCTGCCACTGCCGCTGGAGATGCTCATCAGAAAGCCTGTTCATCAGAGCTGATGTGGTCCCCCCAAAATACCCTGGTTTCAATGGATAAAAGGTCACCAGTGCTCATGACATTTTTATTTTTTTTCCTTTCAAATCCAGCCTGTAGGAGGGATCAGAAAAGTTTCTGACCTGCCCGAAGCAGAGAAGGACAAGCCCCCATGAAGCCCATTCCCGGTGCAGGGAGGCTGGAGCGAGACTAAGAGCAAGAAAGAGTCTCTGCTTGGCAAAATTACTAATAAGCAGGTAGGGCTATTTAAGCCTAGAGGTGTATTTAATGAGATTAAAGTTCCCTGGTTGCTCTCTTGCTCTCTTCCTGTCCTAATTAACTTCCACTTGAACTCCCTTCCCAAGCCGCCGACCTTGCTGGAGGCGTTGGGGCTGCCCGCGGGAGCCCTGCCGGGCTGGAGAGGCGGCTGCAGCACCCACGAGTGACAGTGTGGGACCGTGGGTTGTCCACAGGCAGGTCACCCAGTGCGGTGGGGTCCCTTTCTGCCAGCAGGCCCCTGTGGTGCCCCAGGGACACAGAGCACCCAGCCCGGGAGGGGAGCAGGGCTTCAGGCAGGGTCACAGCACTGAAGTACCTGCCCTCTTGCCTGTGGCTAGTTTTGTCAGAAGTCACTATTTTGGAGCAGAGGGAATAGTTTGGTTTTATTTCTTCTCCCCATCACTTGGTTTCCAGTTCCTGCCCTCCTTGCTCCTCCATTAAGATGCTGCGATGAAGCTGCTTGACCCGTTTCTGGGACCTTTCCTCTGTCTTTCAGCATAGCTAGGGGAAGATCTCTGCCGGCAGAGGTCCTGCTCATGTTTCCACCCCGAGTGGTACGGATACGTGGGGAGGTGTCCTCTTGTTGGAGGGGATTTACTTCACGTGGGGAGGTGTCCTCTTGTTGGAGGGGATTTACTTCACGTGGCAAACGAAAGAGAGGGGGCAATGAAAGAGAAATGAGTTAAACACCCATTCCTCCTGCAGAGGAGCGGACGGGGGGCTCCTGGGCTCTTCCCACCTCCCTTCTGCCAAGGGCTGCTCTCGGATGAGACTTTCCAACCCGCTCTTCCCCGCTTCCCTCCCAGCTGCCCTAGGCAAGGGAGAGCTTGCCGTAATCCCCTGCCAAACTGCCTGCCCTCTCCCCAACAGACCCATCGCTGCCGCACTGGGCTGGGGGTCCCTCTGCCCATCACACCTGCGGGGTCTCCCCGGCAAGTTGGTCCCTAAACCCTTTAGGAAAGATGGGCTCTGCACAGAACCCAGTGCCGTGAGGCCATGGCTCAGGATTGAGCCCCCGGCACATTAAATCACTGGGAGCGGTTGGAAAAACCCTAACGCAACCACCGCAGCTGCCTGCCAGGTACCCTGCCCGGCACCCTGGCTGCCCGCCCGGCAGGGCAGGATCGGTGACGCCGGGACCGCGGGGTCTCTGCCGGCAGACGGGCTGTGCTGGCACGGCAGGGGCTTGCCATCGTTCGCTCCAGACCTGAAGGCACCCGGGTGTCGCAGACCTTCCCCCGCGAGCAACCGCTCTCCTCGGGCATCCCCACACCCAGAGATGCTCTCCCCGTGGCCAGGCTGCAGCCAGCGCTGCTGAAGGAGAAGCCATCATTGAAGGGTATTTTTAACATCACCTTGGTAAAACATAAAGGCTAAAAGTCTCTTGGCAGACAGAGAGCTATTCTTCTCTTTCTGATGAAGAAACTATTTCCTTGTACATCTGGTTCATATTTTTCTTTAGGTTTCTGCCAGAAACAATTCTGAAAACAAAACGCAGAACCGAGCGGAGCGAATGTATACATTCCTGAAGGATTCCTTCACCGCTCCTCTCTGACCCAAACCTACCAGCCCTCCTTACAAACCTTCTTTTTTTCTTTTTTTCTTTTTCATTTTTCATTTCTTTTTAATTAGTTTTCTTTTCGAAATGTGAAAACATATGGCCTGATTAGCTCTGGAACACTGCTGCCTGCATCGTATAAAATGATCTACATTTAGAAAATAATTACAGCGAATAGGATGAGAAAAATACTCCATCACAGAAAATGTTGGTTGGTTGTTCTGTTTTTTTTTTTTTTTTCCTAATTGTTTAAACCTATTATCTCTCCAGTCAGATTTGTCTGGAAAGCCTTATTAATGACTGTGTGACACAAGCCTCGTGCTGGGGCCTTGCAGCCCAGCGATGTTGCGTTTTTCTTTGAAATCCAGGTTTCAGACTAGAAAAGGGGAAGCGGCAGCACGTGGTGTTTGAGGCCGCGTTCGGCTGCACCCATCCTGCTTTGGTTTGCTGCCGCTGAACATATGTGGGCAAAGGGCCAGGGCGGCTTTGCTTTTGTAAAGCTCGGTGGGTAGAGCTGTGAAAAAAAAAAAAAAAAAAAAAAAAAAAAAAAAAAAAAAAAAAAAAAAAAAAAAAAAAAAAAAAAAAAAAAAAAAAAAAAAATAGAAAAAAGAAAAGAAAAGAAAAAAAGAAAAAAAAAGACAAGAGAGAGTGATATCCCAGTCCCGGTCTACCTAAGCCCCAGTAATTGGGAGGGAGGGGATGGGGAGGTGATGGGTGGGTGCACCCGACGGCCGCCTGTGCCACCTGTGAGATGGATGGCACCCACAGTGTTGTCATAGCACCAAACTCCTGCTCCTGCCTCTGCTGCTGAGGAAGCGTGGCAGCTGAAAGCCATTGGCTTTGCCTAATTGGGAGCAGAGATGATACGTTAAGAAAGAAATGTGTAGCCCCAAATTATTTATGTTCCTAGCGGGAATAGTGCAGTTGCTGCTTGACAGTCAGTCTCTGCTCCCCCACCGAGGTAGCCAAGAGATGCCTGAGCTGGGTAGACCACGCGTTTTGCAGGCGATGCTGTGGAAATGTTTGCAAACGTTTTTACTGAGAGAGGTTTGTGTTGCTGCTGGTTTACCCTTTATGCAGAGAAAAAAAATCAGGGTTGGGAGTAGAACCCCCTTTACCTCCTCCACAAGCATCTCTAGGCTTTGCTTTTCTGGCTTAGTGAGGCTGCGGTTTCAGGGGAGGAGAGGAGAGAGGGTGAGCGGCTGTGGCTGCGAGATGACCTGCAAACCGCTCAGTATGTCTCGACTTGCTTTTTAACCTCATAAATGTTTATTCAAGCACCCGTGCAAATGCAAGGAGTCCCGTTTGCAGCAGAGATGGGGTGGCTCTGGCTCTGAGGACACCTCCGCTCGGATGCTGCGTAAGCTGCTGTGCGGGGCAGCGAGAGGAGGGATGCGGTTCCTGGCAGGGTTATGAACCGGAGCCTGCTGCCTTCCCTGCAGAGAGGCGCTTGCTTTCACGCCAATAATTGCTGCTTGCTTGGAAATGCTCCTGCTAAAAGACCAAAATGACTGATTACAAAAATTGGAAAGGATTAAAATCTCTAAAACAATGCAAAGGGAAGAGAATAGATGAGCTAGCGAGGGAACGGGCTTATCACTTCTTGAGCAAACAAACAAGTGAAAGCTAATTTTCTGAGCCAGCAAATGAATGATTAATGAACCAGCCCATGATTAACCCTTCATCATGAGCTCACCTGCCCTGGGTAACTGCTTCGCACGGCTATTGCTCTGTTTCACATTGGAATAAAGACACAGTTTGATGGTCATAAATCTGCTGCTTAGGTTGCATTTCAAAGGGCTTTGCCGTAGCAGGTATATCTGGGGAAGGAAGAGAACATGGTTTAAAGATGTTCCAGATGTACAGTACTCGGGATGTGGTGGTGTTTCAAGAGCCACCCGTTTGTGTCTCTCTCCCAGCATGGCAATAAAGTAACCTTCTTGACATAGGCACAACATATTTTAAAATATGAACTTGTCTTTTTTACTGCATTTTGTTAAATGATTAATTTGCCTTATATTAACTTAAAATGAGCTCATTAAAAGATTTCTTTTTTCTTTGAAGGCGCTGCTCATTATACTATCATTTTAAGTAATTAAATCAGAATAAATGGCTCTGTGAAGCTATTTTAATGTAACATCTAATTATATCTGACCTAGACGCTGAACTATAATCATTAACTACATGAACTGTGTAATGTTCTGCAGACTCTTTAATAATTTATACAGGCTGAATTCAGCTGTGTGCAGTTGTAAGCTGAAGCCATTAGATGCCATGCACCTGTAGTGGGCTGGGACAGCTGATGGGAGTTCGCTTGTTGGGCTGTTTCCAGCCCTGCCCTGGCTCCAGGGAGTTTTCCCTGTGGATCGGTGCCGGCTGCAGGCTCGGTTTGACCCTCCTGGGGTTGTTTCTCCTTTATTGTGTGTGTGGGGATGGAGCACGTGCGTCTCAGGCATATGTGTTGTTTGAGGTTTTCTTCTGTAGGACGCTCTAGTCAAGGTAACGTATTTATACCACATGTATTAGACTGCGTTAGGCTGTAACTTTGACATTTTCACGTGAGTGGCCAGGCTCAGTTACAAGAAGCTTTGCTTTTGCTGTGTTAAACTGTACGCTTGCTGTTTGCCTTCTGTGGAGGCTCGGTCTTGTGCTTCCATTCGAAACAATTTTTTTCCGATCTATTTGCATATAGCTTCCAGATTCATTTTCCCTGAAAGACATGCTCAAGTTAGATTTACTCCTGAAAAGAAGTTTGTCTGGGGAAGAAAAAAAAACTGGCTTGCAGGAGTTTTAACCTTTCCTTAACTCGAACAAAAAAGAGAGGGGCTGGATGCTGCCATTGCAGTAGATGGTCCACCCAATTTTGCTGCAACGCTGATGGGCTCGATGCCTCCTGGCAAGGGAACAGAAGTACCATGTTGTAGCATATCCAAAAATTGCTGGTGCCACCTATTGGTGGAAAACTGCAGATTATAACGTGATTAATGCGTATTATCATGCCCTCTGCTTATCATTCCCCAGCTGACAGGTGGGTCGAACCAGTTTTACTGTTAGTTTTAATATCAGTTACCGTCGGCAAACACTGTTTGCGTTCCTCGTGTATCTTGGGTGTGATTTGCAAACAAACGGGTTTGCTGCGGGCAGGCAGCTGCCGGCGGACACGTGTAGCCCTGGGGAATGTGTGTGCCGAAAGGGCAAGTCGGCAGACCTGCTCCCCGAGAGCAGGGGAGGGCAGACCTAAAAGCCAGGCTTGTGTAAATAGCGCTACTGGATGTGTCAATAAACCCGCTCGCCTTGGGATAAATGTTGGGTATTCCTATAGCCGCTGCCCGTGGTCGGGATGCGGAGGGAGAGGCGGTGCGATGTATAACATGCGGGTGGTGATGCAGCGCTGCTTTGGGGGCCTCCTTGCTCCAGCTGCAGCCCCGCACGCTGGGCACGGAGGTGGATAATTTCACCAAACAAAGGAGATGTAGGTACAGATATGAAGGCTTTGCCGCGTAGACTTTGCCACGTGGATTTTTTCCCAGCCTTGGGGGAGTTCCCAGCCTTGCAAGGGAGGTGAGGGAGAGCTGAACCCCTGCCTAGAGCCCTGCTTCCTGCTGCCTTGTTGCAGGAGACCTTTAGCCGAGCCTTGATAGGCAACAAAAAGCCCTGCTGGCCTCCTGCCTGGTATGCTTAAGCAGTTTTATAGCTGTCATATAGAGCAGCCCTATATTAGCATCAGGTTTAATACTCCTGGGAAACATCCAGCCACAGTACTGACATCACGGACTAAAGGCTCCAAAGGTTCACTTGCTTAAGTGGCTATTTGTAATAGAGTCTTTTAATAAAATCTCATTAAAGGAGAGCTCCTGCCCAAGCCCGGTTCCTGAGATTGCTGGAACGGAGCACCAAAGACCGGCGTCGTGAGCTGCTTCAGGAGGTGGGGGGAGGAGTAAAGGGGCCCCCGCGAGGACCCGGTTAGGGCTGGAGAGAGGTGCTTGACACTCGTCAGGGCTGCGCGGGGTGAGCCCACGCTGCTCTTGTCCAGACCCGGAGGAGTAAAAGGGCTTTGTAGAAAGCAGAGGAGAGGATGAGCTCTTCTTAGTGGGGAAGGGCGAGAGATACTCCCGGCTATTGCGTGAGGACCACCCCAACTGGGAAGGACTGGTGGGAGACAAGACTTGTCTCCAGTTTTCCCTCCCCTCCACAAGCTCCTAAACGCTGACTACTTTAGCTCCTGAGCAAGCGGCAGAGGATGTATGTTGCTCCTGAGTTAAGGTGCTGGGAGGTTGGTGCTCCCAGGGCTTTCTTTACATTTTCTGTTGCAGTTTGGCTGAACCTTTTCTTCCTGTATACTTGAAGGATAATCTGAATTCCAGGGAAGAGTTTTCTAAACGTTTGTCTCCTCTGTAATTTTTCTGTCATGCCATAGAGAGGAGCTGCTTGAAAGACTTCAGCAAAGAAATTATTCTTTACTTCAATCCTAGGGGTTTTTTTGTTGGTTTTCTTTTTTTAAATACCTAAAAAATTACACTTTGATGTGAAAATTATATGCACTTAGAGATATGCTAATATGAAAATGATTGGAGAAATGTTGAACACGGAGAACAGCTCATTTCCAGGCGCTTTCCTTCACCACCTGCATCTCCGACATCCTCAGTCCCATCCTTCCGTACACAGCCCATCTAAAGCCCTGTTATTTATGTTGTAAAAGCGACTCCTCTTCTAAATGGGTTCAAAAGCAGATCCTTTGTGTTTGTATTGGGGAGATTGTTTTTTTTTCTTCTCCTTCTTTTCCAAGTGAGGGATTTTATGCCTGTTCTGTGGTTTTGTCAGAAAGATGGTGGTGAGGTTCCTGCTCAGGAGATGCTTAATGACCAGCAGTGCTTTCCTGGACTGGACTTGGGCTGCGCACCCATCCTGAAGCCATCACCGATGGCAAAGCTAAAGCTTCTCAGGTTTTGTGCAGATTAAAAACTTGCTACCGACTGAATGCAAACCGCCTGTGCTGGCCGCTGATTTTGAGGGGATACAACATGTTCTTGTGTCTGTCTGTCTGCTTTCAGAGATGTTTTGCCTGTAGTTCTTCACATATGCGAAATGAGATAAGCCGGGGAAAAAAGGATGGTTGTAGAGTAGCAGCCAGGATTGTATCTCCACGTTTTCTTTCCTTGCTGGCTTCAAAAGCAGCATTTGGAGTCCACAAAGGCAGAGCTGGTATCATCACAGCTAGGGAGGATTTTGTTTGCGGCGGGTGCCCTGCTGCGTGCCCGGTGTGCTGGCGGAGTTAGGAAGAGCTCTTGCAGAAAGCCTGAAAAGCAGGAGATGCGTTTTGTCTGTGAAGCAGGATGATGGTTACCAAGCGCTAAGGTTTAATGTGCCTCTGCTGTAATACTCCGCTCCTTTAGTGTCCCGATTGCTTGCGGTTCGTTCCTGGCGGCTGCAGCGCTGGTGGCGTTGCCGGCGGATGTCGGTGGGGTGATGCTTGGTGCCATTAACACCGAAATTAGAGGAACTGCAGTTTCTGTTCAGAGACAAACACGGGGTAAACTTAAAACTTCCAGTGAGCAGCTTCTGCCCACACTCACAGTCTGAAACAGGCAGGGAAGGCATCCCTTCAGTGATTAGCGCTAATTCCCCCACTGGGGAATAGTCTGAATTTCCTTATTAGTGGTTTTCCAGGTGGCATTCTTGGTACGTAATACGGCTTTGGGCTGTCAGTGTAAGGCAGAGGCTGCTGTCGCAGCCTTAGCTCGTGGTGCCATCCCGAGGTGTTCTCTCCCGGCGTGTCCCTTCCCTGGCTTATCCCATGGGAGCCCTCTCGTACGCCGGTGTCTTCATGGCACGCATGGGTGGTGACTGGGGGCCTCCAGCACATCCCAGTTTCCTGGAAATCCTTGTCCTTGTGTTGCCTTTCCCCTGCTGTCGGGGTCTGGGGGAAGTGGAAAATATTCATCTTGTGTCTGGTTTTTTTCCTGCTTGTTTCTCCAAATGGCTGCCTGTTAAACCACAGGTAGTCATGCTGGGGAAAAACCCCTCAAAACCAGCCTGATATATTGAGTTCCCGACTGTTTTACAGAGCAGCTCCAAATCCATCGGCTGCACTCATCAATTAAAACAACTTTGATTTCAAGGGTCCCCAGAGTTTACACCCGAATTCCACCAAAACCTGCAAATCCCACGTCACGTCTGTTGCCTTTACTCATGTTTTATTTGGTTCCAGATCTATTTGAATTGATAGAGGCATTAAAAATACCCATGAAATTTAAAATATACATTACAGGAGGTGTAGTACATATGGCAATGAGGAAAACTGGAACACAAGACACACCTGTTCAAAGGCAAGCCACTGCCGAGCGCTGTAGGATTAGTCACTGATGCTCAGTTACGCTACACATTCATCCGAGTCCAGCAAAAGCTGAAATCCAGTATTTTGGGGTGGAGACACTCTTCACGCCTGGTTTCCAGTGGAAACTTGCTCCATGCTAATTTTGTTTCTGGCAGAAGCACAGGGAACTCTCTGTTTGCTCGGGCCCCGGTCCTGCGGTGCGGTTCAGATCCCTCGCCTGCAGCCTGGGTTTTGGTTTGCATTAGTGTTAAACAGATCATTTAATCTAAAACTTGCATGCAAATTTGAGGGCTTGGGTACAGGCAAAAAATTTTCTGCTTTCGGACCTAAATTCAAATCACTTGGAGGCACACGGGCAAAATTTTAACCTTGCCAATGGGTAGATGCAGACGAGCAGGTGAATTTTCCCTGCCAGCAAGGCCAGCTTTGAATGGGCTGAGCTTATCTGGGGGGTAAATAACATCCTAGTGTAAGGCACTGGAGAAACAAGACCTATTAATCCTATTTATGAAGCCTTATGTTAAATAAATCAGTTATACCAAGCTCTGTTTTTCCCCTAAATATGCCAAACTACAGAGCATGCTTGCACAGAGTTTTTTGAGTGGTTTTGAAAAGTTTAGTGTTAGCTGTTGTGTGTAAGCAGTTTTGACCCTAGGATGTTTGGGTTTCACCTGGGAACGGAGATATTCTGGCTCTAGGGAGGCCATTAGAGGAAAGACGTTTTAAATGTTGAAGATGTGTGCGTTGTGAGTGCATTTAAAATTGTAGGTACTTGGAGCCTGGTACCTGTGCGGCGATGAATCCAAATAAATAAATGCAAATGTCCAGAAGAACAAAAGGAACATTAAACAGATAATATCCTCTTCGCTGGGAAACAGCAAAGTTTCAGAGTCCAGAAATAAAACCTCCTAATCTAATAAATGTTCTGGAGATAACTGGAAAAAATACTGAAATGGTCACTCGGTTGTAAGGGAGCGTATTTCACTTTTGCCCAGCAAAAGGACTTGAAGCCTCTGCAGTTGAGTTGATTCATAGCCCTTTGTAATGTCCCAGTTATCCCCAATCGCAGCAGGTTTCATGCAGCAAGTACTACAGTATGTCAATGTCTAGTTAATATTTTAAGGAGAACAGAGAGCAACCAGATCGTAGTTTTCTGATGTTTTTTCCTTTTTTTCTTTTTTTTTTTTCTTTTCCTTGTTTTTTTTAGGAAACGGGCTACTGATAAGAGCAGGAGCCTGGCCAGAAATAACTGCTTCGTGTGCTAATCGCCTGAGAAGATGCAACTTCCTTTGAACTCACCAGGAAGAGAAGAACTGGGGAGGTGAGTCACGGCCGGGCGCTGGCGGTGAATGGATGGTCTGAACGTGTGCCAGGATAGAGCAAACAATGCAAGCTCTCGTGGGGCTCCAACTAAAATTCCGGGCCAAACTGGTGTAAACTGCCTGTGGTTTTGCTGCTTGGTAAGGGTCTGATCTGCACAGAAAAATCAGAAAGCTTTGAGCATCCCTCTTATCTTGGGAGTTTCTTCTTGTCTTTCTACTGGTAACCAACACAACCTGCATTCCTGTATTTCACAAAAACTCAAGAATCCTTGCAGCGTGCTTGGACACAGACTACAACAGCCTGCTTCCACCTGGATTGTGCCGAGAGGGTCAGGTGTACTCTGCTCACTTTGCAGTTCTCCCCTTGCTCAGCATCCTTTCTACTCGCACGCGGCCACATCCGATGCCGACATCAGCCTGGACGAGGCGTACAGCTTTATCAGTGAGAAACATGGCCACTGCTCATGTGCTTTTTCATCCAAAATCTGCCAGAAGCCCGACGGGCTGGATGTTGGTTGGGGAGGAAGGATGTGCGGGGTGTTTTGTTTTGTTTGGGTTCTTTTTATGCTGAGCTGAAGGAAAGAAAGCTAAATTTGGTGTATGGTCTGTGCTGTCATCCCTGAGGATATCCTCTCCGTAATCTATATCTATCCTGGCCCTCGTGTTTATCCAGAGAAAGGTGGTTTGTGGTGGGTCTTTAGGAGGATGTGTTTTGGTTGTATGAAGAGCAGCATGCAGTGCAGATTTGGGGAAGAGTGGCTGGAAAGCTGCCCGGCGGAAAAGGACCTGGGGGTGTTGGTCAACAGTTTGCTGAATATGAGCCAGCAGTGTGCCCAGGTGGCCAAGAAGGCCAACAGCATCCTGGCCAGAAATAGTGTGGCCAGCAGGACTAGGGCAGTGATTGTCCCCCTGTACTTGGCACTGGTGAGGCCCCACCTCGAATATTGTGTTCAGTTTTGGGCCCCTCACAACAAGAAAGACACTGAGGTGCTGGAGCGTGTCCAGAGAAGGGCAACGAAGCCGGTGAGGGGTCTGGAGCACAAGTCTTCTGAGGAGCAGCTGAGGGAACTGGGGTTGTTCAGCCTGGAGAAGAGGAGGCTGAGGGGAGACCTTCTCGCTCTCTACAACTACCTGAAAGGAGGTTGTGGAGAGGTGGGTATTGGTCTCTTCTCCCAAGTAACAAGCGATAGAACAAGAGGAAATGGCCTCAAGTTGTGCCAGGGGAGGTTTAGGATGGATATTAGGAAAAATTTCTTCCCCGAAAGGGTTATCAAGCATTGGAACAGGCTGCCCAGGGAAGTGGTTGAGTCGCCATCCCTGGAGGTATTTAAAAGGTGGGCAGACGTGGTGCTGAGGGACATGGTTTAGTGGTGGTTTTGGCAGTGTTACGTTAATGGTTCGGCTTGATGGTCTTAAAGATCTCTTCCAACCAAGATGATTCTATGATCTTAGTGCCTTCACCCATTACCGAATCTGCCATCAGTGTGCTATAAGGGCTGTACCTCCTGCTGCTGCCTCTGTGCTCCTTTCCAGACGTAACTCACCTGAGAAAGCGCTTGGCTGAGGGGAAAAAATCAGCAAAAAGGGGTGTATGGTGTGTAGCAGGAACAAAGACATGTTGTGTAGCTACGGGTGTTTTCTTGCCCCTTGCAAGGGGAAGGAGCCCTTTGGGGAGGGAAGCGGTGGCTGACGAGGGACTTGCTTGGCAGAGCTCTCCAGCTTGATGGGGACCTACGCTGGTCTGGGCGCTGCCGCTTCACTGTGCGTACCGCTGTGTTTCAAAGCTCTCTGTGTTTAACGTTCCTGCTGTGCTCTCAAGTTAGCCGTGTCTGAACTGAAGATACTTCTCAGAAGTCTATATTAAGCGACATTAAAAGCTGAAATAGGCTGCTCAGGCATGTACTTTGATAGATTTTCTGACCGTGTGTAGCATAACATACAGCAGACAAAGTCCCAGCCTTCACTCCGAGTGTGTTTTGTGCCGTGAGCGATAGGGACGGCGTGGCTGAGATGAGCTTGTGCAGACACCGACCTGCAGCTGCTCTATGGGAATGCAAAAACTCCCATTAACCCCTCCGGACTGCCTTGTATCCATGGAAGATGCAAGTCTCATGCCGTCCCTTACACCTGGCAAATCTAAACAGGGAATCTGAAGAAAGGGTATGGTTAGATAACCTCTCTAGCCCGTAATTTGTTAAGTTACAGATCTTTTTATTCTTTGTAGCTAGACGGTTGTTGATTATCTTATTTGTAGTTATTTCAAACTTACTTTGGTAGAAGTGACACAAGCTCTTCCTACAGATTCTACCTTTCTCTATGTAATGGTCAAGAGCACGACAACACGTACCTGTGTAAATGCAATTTAACATTAGTTTAGAATATCATTGGTGACTTAGGTGGTGGGTTTTTTTAAAATTATAGAGTGGTGGAAAGGCTTTTTTTCTTAAAGCACTCAAGCCCATAAGCAAAATGATGTGATTTCAGAGCAGTGATGCTTTTTCAGGGCTGTTTTTTGCAGTCAAATCTTGCTCAAGCATTGGTGGGGGGAGTCTGGGAGTTGGGCACCTGGAAAAGGCATTGGCGCAGGGACCAGCTGAGATAAGTGAGAAATTGTGAGGTGTCGGTTTTGGCAGGGCTATCCTGTGCTCTGCAGGGCTTTGCAGAGCCTGCATTTCCATTTTATTTTGGGGGTTGAATACCTTAAACCCAGAGATACCGTTTCACGTGGAGCCTGTTGTCAGGGCTACGAAGAGTTGCAGATGTGCACATGTGAGAAATTCTCAGTAAACAACCAGAGATTTTAGGCGGAGGGTTCTAGGAGTGTCACATCCCGTTATTGTCACCTTCTGCCGGTGCGGTTGTACAGGTATCACCCCGTCACCTATTGCTGGCTGGAGCAGGGGTGATTTATGGTAAGCTGCCAGCCAGCTTCATGCACGCTCGCATGGGAAGGCGGGACTGCCTTTCTGTATGGCGCCTGTCTCTGCAGGGCTGGGAACAGCATCAAATGCAGATTTGGTGCCCAGTTGCTGCCCCTTGTGAGCCACAGCGGTGTCCTGAGGGTCCTGGCGAGGGGAGGGGCTGGCCAGCATCACGGCTCCCTGCCTCTGCTGCACCAGCCACCCTTCCATGCATGCAGCCACCGGCGCGCTCAGGAATACGGGATACCCAACCTGGTTTGATCTTCTGCCTCCTGCCAAAGGGCTCCTTCCCCTTTCCCATGCCATGCTGAATTCCGCATTTAGCTCTTTGCTTTCTCAGCCTTTCAGCGTAGAAGTGGTAACATCTGGTGAAGCACCAAAAGGGGAATAGCACTTGTAGGAGATCAGCAAGAAAAAGATGAAAATCCAGGTCTACCGAGTAGGAGCCTGCAGTTAATCCCCTTATTTCAAACGGTATTTTCCGAGTAGGTGATAATCAGTGGGCCTTTACTATTTAATTAAAGGGCTTTGTAAAGCAAATGATGTGGGGAATAGGCAGCCTGGGAGAGCAGTGGGTAGGAGATGCTTGTTGGTGTCCATGTGGTTTTAATCGAGGCTGACAGTCTGCCTCGGTGGGAGTACATGGGGGACGAAAGTCCACTCCCGGGAAACAGCCCGAGCCCTTTCTCCAGCTGGTTTGGGGAGGGGGAAGGCTGGGTGTGGAAGGTGAAAAGTGGCTAAGACACTACATCGTCACTTAACTGGAAAGGTTCAGCTTGTACTGGAGAAGCTAACTGCGGTTGTGCTGCTACTACCAGTACAGTGGGAAGCAAGGCTGTGTCATCTTCAAATATTAATGTGTGACCTCCAGATGATGCTTCAGAAAAGTACACTGATGCTCTTCGTGTTTCTTTAAAATCCATGGCAGCTTTGCCATTACCTTCTATATGAAAAAGATGATATTCCAAGATTGCTGATTTAAGAACTTTTCAGCAGTAACACTACAAAATGAAAAAAAAAACAAAAAACAAAAAACAATTTTTAAAGTTGTAACTATTGCAAGAATCGAAACTTGGTTTTGAGGAGGCTTCTTTGGTGATGCTTATCTTTCTGCATTTGAAAAACTTATCATTGATTAATTCTGAGCTTGCTTTCCATAGTGCCTGTTAACATTTCTGCAGTCTCTCTCCAAAGAGACTCAGCCCCTTGGGTTAAGAGTCTTCCTTGGTATAATTTTAATTCTTTAAACTTCCAGCATCCCTGCTAACCTTTTATCTGGTAAATGGTCTGGGTCCAGAGGTGAAATGGAGAAAAGGAGAGCCTACGCAGAGGAAGATAGACCTTTGGAAGAGGAAAGCTTTATCTCCCAGGGCGGAACCACATTATCTAGCTTCAGTCTTTAGTCCATGTTTGGGACCTAGGTGAATATAGCAGAACGAGTAATTAGCATGTACTAGACAAGGAGGATCATTTGACACTAAGCTTTTACATTAAGATTGCAGGGAGCGTGCCTGGACTCTCGGCATGAATGTGATCAGATCCATATGAGGACAGGGATATCAAATTCCCCAGCTCCCCACAAAAATGTTGTGATTAATCATGCTGAGAGTTGCAATTAGACCAAATAAAAGCAGCATGTTAAAGAAGCTAAGAAAGAGGTGATGTGAATGTTATTAACGAGCAGGAGTTTTTGGCTTTGTAGTGTTTTTCAGCAGAGCTTGCTTGAAATGTGTCAAACAAATAGAACCGAGATAAATGTAAAATCAGCTGGCTGCACAGTACCCACGAGGATTTGAAATGAGTGTTGGGGAGAGGAAGAAAGATCATAATTACCCAGAGGAAAATGACTAAATCTATGGAGCGAAGTAGTTATTAATGTTAATTGTGGCCATCATTGCACAGACGCGCAAGGTGATGCCATGTGAGGTCTTGCATGCATACCGTACCGGAGGATGGTTGATGGGATGGGGATGTGCATTTATGTCCTCCTTAAAGGAAATGGGTCCATCAGACCCCTTCCAAATGTGCGTCTCTGGTAGAGGAGAGGTGTGTAGGGATGTGGGAGATGAGGAGAGGGGGAGCCCTCAGCCACTAGCACAGCACCGTATTTGCAAAAAACATCCCAAACTTACCTTGTCCTGTATTCATCTGCTCTCCTGAAGCTTTTCCATCAGCAGAATGATACATCGTTGACTATGATCTACGGTAGTTTAATTAAGCTATCATACAACACCTTTTCTTAGACTTATTTGAACTTTGACAGCAACCCTTAATCTGACTTTGTCTGCCTTTTCTTCCATTGTTTATAATCCTTGTATTGGGTGGGTTTTATGTTGGTTCTTTCCAGCGTGTTTTATTGGCTATACAGCTTTCTTTATCTGTTGTTGTGCTGTGTGCTTGCTGAGATTTATGGGCTGAAGTATTAGATGCAGAGCAGGAAAGGGGGAAACAGAGCTAAAGCCATTAAAATCCTGGAATCCAAGCACTGAAGGAATTAAGTCTCTTAAAGAAATGAGAGGAAAACCTGAACTAGAACATATATGTGAAATCCCTGTGCCTTGGCCTCTGAAAAAGAGCAGGCTGGGACTGCCATCCGTGTCCTGTGGTTCAGGCTGAAGAAATGAAAAGGTTGACAGTAGGGGACTAGGCAAGAGCAGCTCACTGTCTGCTGGCACTTATTGGCTCTACATGTGCTTGGAGAGTTGGGTTTTGAAGGATGCAATTAAGAATTTAAAATCCGAACTCCTGCACAGCACAGGCTGCTGGACCTGGTGCACCCGATGATACCCACACCATGGTGGTTGGTTGGAGAGCCTCGCATGGTCCCTGCTCTATGCAGCAGTGACATGTTAACAAGTAGTTCCTTGCCTCTTGCTTGTGCTCAGGTGGCCTTAGGGTGGGGGAAGCAGAGAGGCCACAAAGACCTGTCGCTCTACAGGCACCGTGCACCACGGCTGGCCACCTCCCCTGTGTGCTGTTCAGTATCTCCATGCCGTAGAGCCAACGTGGGTGACCGGTCATCAAATCAGAGAATGGTTTGGGCTGGAAGGGACCTTAAAGATCATCTCATTCCAACCCCCCTGCCACGGGCAGGGACGCCTTCCACTAGACCAGGTTAGTCAAAGCCCCATCCAACCTGGTCCCTGGAGTCCTCCTCCCTTGTTAAGTGTGCAGCAGTGTGCAATATGACCAGGGGTCTCCAGATGCTGGGACAGTCAGGGGCTGCAGGTGGATTAGCTGGATTTTGGAGGACGTGTTACTGCTGTGGGTGACTTAGTGCTGAAAACTCAATGGACCGTTTCCGTGGGCCCAGCCCCTTGTGTTGGGTTTCACAAGGCTGAAGTTCTGTCTTGGACAAAAGGTCTAAGCTTAACCTGTGTTGCCCACTGGTATGGAGTACTGCTGGCTGACAAAAGTAATCGCTTCTGACTGGGCACTTGCAGAGGAGCAAACCCGCTCTGGTCTTTGAGGAGGAGCTTTGCTGCTGTCCTGCCCCAAGTGCCTCAGTCGTGGTTCGGGGCTGGCCCTCAGGAAACTCCTTGCCTGCTTTTACATCCCCTTTGCCTCAGCCACGTGAGTGCCTTCCTCCTGCTTCCTCGGCCTCAAGGTCAGGTCGGCTCTTCTTGGTCTAATGGGGTTTTTGTCATATTTATTAGGTGTTTGTGTATACCTTACCACTCAGCCTTTGAAGCTGTTCTCTCCTGTACCTGAGTCTAGTTCATTCATCTGCATGGTTATTGGTTGTATTTGAGTATTATGTGAGTCTGAATGGTGTAGTTATTAATGTAGGCTTTGGGCTTTTTTTTTTTATAGGGCCTGTAAAAATAAACTCAGATACTGAAGAACACCGAGGTAAGCAAGGGCTGAGTATGCCAGCTCATGACTCCTTCCTGGCCAGGCTGAGTTGGTGGAAGTATTTTAACTACAGGGAACAAGTCTTCTGCACTGGTCTCTTGCCCCCAAGCTATAAAGCCTGGGTTTCACAGTTTCTAGCTGAAGCAGACCAACAACTTTGATCCTCTTTATCCCAGTTTTTCAAAACTCTTGCAAGTCCTCACTGCTCGGCATTTTGTTGCAGTGATCGTATCCTGTACTGCTGATCTGAGCCGTTGCTGCCCTTCATGTCCCCTGATGCGGTCTCCGATGTGCTCTGGTTGTTATCTCAGTGACGGGACTGACATTACCCAACCTGTCAAGTGTCCCCATGTCTGCTCACCCACGTTTTCTCCTTATGCTTGGGTGCAGCTGCTTACCTGCTTAAATATCTCCAAAAAGTTCATTTTAAGTAAAACAGTGTTAATCTAGAGCAGATGCATAAGTGCATCTTAGAGAAAATTGCTCGTGACTGTAGACCTGTCATCGCTCTACTCACAGGCTCCATTTCGCTTGCTCATGTGGTGACCACCTGTAGCCTGTGGTAACACGCTGAGGACTTCCACCTCCAAAGTCCAACCTCTGTCTTTGTTCTCCACCTCATGAGATTTCTTCCCTTGCTCAGGATCCTTGTGTGTGCGTGGAGGCCATACAGACCCTTCTCCCCACATTTCTTTGTCTGAATGCCAGCATAAACCTGAGTGACTCCTTTCTGTCTAAGAAACGTGTTATGACAAGGTTTTGTCAGCTGCGTCTGCAGTAACGTTTGCTGGCTGCCTTACTGACTCTCATCTAAATAGAGCTCATCAACAGCGCATTGGCTGGGCTTTCTCTCAGGCCCTCCAGCCTGAAGAAGTGGATTGTTTCTTGCGTGGTCCTTAGCTTTATACCTCTTCCTTGAAGTTCAGCTTCTGAAGTGGTCCTTCTTTGCGAGCCCAGCTCTGGGGATCGCTGGCATATGCGAGACTTCACCCCGTGTCAAGGAACAGCCTTCAAGGAAGGTGGGAAGCAACACGGTACCCAACATAATAGCATCGTTCCTATGCTTTTCAAAAGATGCCGGTAGGAGTCTAGGCCTTCCAGGGCCAGGAGCAAATGAGAGATGTTGAGAGCTGCTCTTTACAAAATGAGTTGGCTTTTATTTATTCTTGTAGTTGCTGTAAGTCAAGGGAAAGGCGTTGAGTTTTTAATCAATATATTGGTTTTCTGCGCTGCCCCGTGCGAACCCGTAAGGAGAGCGGTACACTCTTCTCCCTGATATGCTGCTCAGCTCTCTGCACCGATGGCTCTGCTGTCTCAGCAGTGATTAGATTAGATTCTTTCATGAAGAAAGCAAAGGACGTAGGCTTTATATGGAAACACCTCTTCCCACTATATTGTTGATATACATCAAATTCAGGGGGGAAAACCTGGATGCAAAAAAGATGGCTCAGGACTGTAAGGGACACTTCTGGTGGAGCATCCATGTCAGGGTTAGGGTTTCATCTTGCACGAACATCTGCGATACATTTGAGTGTGGTGTGTCTCTGCTGGAAATCACCCGCAGATGAAACTCTTGGCCACCCGTGGCTTTTGTCCGGAAGGGGCTCTGTCCATCTGCAATGAGCTGTATCCGACGCCAAGAAGGGAGAGAGCAGGTTTGCAGCTGAGCCCCCTGTCTGGAGGCTGCGAGGGCACTGCTTGGGGAGGAGGGGGTGACTGAGCAGCCTGGCTGCATTGAACAGAAAATGCGAGATGGAGAGACCACCACCTGCACCTTCACACCTTCGAATCTGGCTACCTGCCTTCTGGCCGAGCATGGGATTTGGCTGGGTGCACCTGGTTTAATTCACCTCTGTTAAACCAGCCTGTACTCTTGTTGTACTTCTGCCAGCTGAGCGCTTCACGTGGATGATGTGTTTTGCGATTCAGGGCATTTATTTCCTGTGCTAAACATAAATACCAGGGTGTCCCAACATCTCAGGCAAGTGCTGCTATTGAGAGATGTGGGTAGATGCTGTTTCCTTAGCTGCTTTTTTCTTTCTGCTCACTGGCCTGGTAGTTAGTCTGGGAAGTCTAAGAAAAGCTGAGCTTTCCATGGAAGCAGAAGCGTGAGGCTGTCCCAGCCCCGTGTCCAGCAGGACCTGGGGAACTTTAAAGGAGCCCATGAGAGGCGGTTAAGTGAAGCAAGCCTGTTGTTGGGAAACCAGTATCCAATGGCCTGTGCCTCTACTAGGGAAATTAGAAGTGCCCACAAAATCAAAAGAAGGTCAAACCCCACCTGTAAGCTGCGTAACTTCATTCTTCTAAATCCACAAGTGATAAATTTGGCTCCCTCGGCCAAGTCAGTGTGGACTTGGGATATGCTCAGAGTCGTCTTTACCCAAAGAAACACTGGTATTCTTGTTTTGGGCAGAATCTCCTGTCGTGTCCTCCTCCGCAGTCTTCTGATGCAGTACCCCATCCATGCCTGCGATCCCTTAGTCATGGGTACCATCTCCACAACGAATGCAGCTCCTCTGCTAGGAAGTGTCAAATAAGATTTGAATGCAGTGAAGAAAAAATGCCACTGGAAATTAAGCCAAGAGGACTTTCTATCCAGGAAGGAGGCACCGCTGGAGCTCACTGTGGCTGGGTTACCTCCCCAGCTCTGAGCTGCTGTGCTTCGTTAGCGCCGCTCTTCAGCCCTCTCCTCTGCACTAATTTGCAGCCCTGTTGGTTACATCTTTGCACACACGATTTCATGTGGCCAGAGATCCCACAGCAGCCTTGCTTTTCCTCTGACCCATCATATGGGAGAAATTTAAGATAGTTCAAGCAGACTTTGTTTATTTATTCTGCGCCTTGGCCATCAGAGACTGCTAGTGCTGCGGTGTGAATTACAGTAAAATAAATAAATGTACTAATTGCTGCTTCTTTACATTGGAAATGATTCTTACTTATGAAAACAGCTCAATAGGTGTAGAAAGGAGATGTGTAAGGGCTGGACCAGGCAAATCGACTGTCTTAAAGAGCCATTAACACAGGCCTGTTAAAACACACACTGAACCCAGATGAAGTTCTCATGTTGGCTTCGGTACGCTTTGGGTAAAGCTTGTGATGTTCATCTTATTCCAAGCACGGGAGTGTTGGTGAAATAGTGTGTATAGAAATGGAGCAAAAACAAAGTGAGGCAGGGGTAAATCAAGTTTATGCTGTGAAGGAATTCACACCCGCTAGAATTGTATGCGCGGCTGTAACCACGTTCTGCTGCAGCGTGTGAGCCAAAAAATTGACACAAAAAGAAATGATGGGGGGGAAATGCTAATCACCATCTTTCCTTTCATATAAATGTGTTAATAGTTTAGTAAGTGTTTCCAAAAATGTGTGTGTGGGATTAAAATAGAAACCACGGCCAAGTTTAAAATGAGCTCTTGGATGGGGAACAGACAGTAGTGTACGTCCTGGTGATACCGTTCTCTCCCAGGCAGTGGGAAACGTGCAGATGCACGGCCAGGACAGCAGGACGGACATGGTGAAGTGTTTGCGTCGGGAACTTTCTGTTGGCTGTTTGGGGAGCTTGGTCATCCCGGTACGTGGGCTTAGTGCTCCACATAAGCAAAAAGTACCACGTACTGAAGAATGCAAGGGTTGCCATGGAAATCAGGAGTTGTTACTGGCAGAGCAGCAAAAACATGAATGATCTGAAAAATCATGGATTGTTATAGCTTCCTACCCTCTGCTATGCAAAAAACCTACCCCAGGTTGTTTAATTCCTTGCCGGCAAGATGTTTGTGTGTGCGCGACTCCTGCAGCTGCGCAGAAAAGCAGGTATGCAGTTGTACGTACCTTTATGGGGCACATATAAGCCACGCTCTTCATTGCAGCTCTTGGCTTTGGCCCACTGGTGGGTTCAGAGGAGCTATGAACTATAACTGGGACATGGAAATTAGCTGGAAAGCCCCTGACACAAGTCGGAGCAGGGTGTGACAAAGCCTAGGCAGCAAAGTTCCCAAATCGTTCATGAGTAGCTCACACAGAAGGCTTTTTCAGACCTGTTCCCAGGGCACAAGGTGAACCAGGAGGCAGGGGTAGAAAGCTGGGGGTGGTTTCCATAAGCCACCAGTGGCTGGTGGAGGATGTCCCCAGTACAAAGCCTGGGGCCTGGAAGGGGGGAGGCAGTGTGCCGGAGCACCTGGGGGAACAGCTCCTGTTCCCACCACCCGCAGCGTTTGGGGACCCACACCCATGGCAAGGGGGAAAGACTGAGGAATTGGCTCCAAAACAGATCAGATGGAACCCATGCTTAAATGGGTGTAATGATGTATGGAAGTAAGATGTTATTTTGGAACCGTAAGTTTAAATACACATAACAGTGACGAAGGCAGGAGGTCCGTATTGGAAATGCCAGCACGCTTGCTGCTTCCAAGGTTTTATTTTAAAGTCAGGATACTGGAAATGCTGTTCAGCATGTTTCCAATGAGCTGAAATGCCTCCTGGAAGTGCTAAGGCCATGTTTACTAAGAAACTGCTTGGTAGGTCCTGTTGGAGGCTGTTTGGGAGTTACTGACATCTACAGGGTTTTCTCTTCAGGAGCTCAGTGGCGTAACTCTGTGCAAAGCTACCCAAAAGGACAAAGCCCGTGGCTTGCACCAAGCCTGTTGTTCAGGGACAGTCTCAGCGGAGACATACTGTGCTGCAGGGAAGGAAAAGCGAATTTACATCTAATGCAGCTTCCCAATTCTGTGCTCCTGTTGTACATTTTATTTTGTTCTTTTCTTGTTTTAACAACAACCAGCCAACCAACCCTGCAGCCACCAAGGCATTATTCCTCCTGGCAGAAGAAAAAGGCTAGCGTATGATCAGAGGACTTGATGTAACCTTGCAAGGCGTCAGCAGCAGGGAAAGTGGGAGCAGAGATGCCCCAGGAACGTGGCAGCAGGCTGTCCCCGGAGGTGGGGTCCTGGGCAGGGGCAGAGGGTGGCAATGCTGCATGCTGTGTCCTTGCAGCTGGCTTTGCATCCCTGAGGGATGAGCAGGCTGCTCCCTCCTGGGCGATAACGAGAGCAAAAGTTCTGGGACAACAGCCCCGACCTGCAATCTTCCCATCGGTGGTTGCGTGGGGCCAGCACCCAGCTCTGGCCGTGCCCCTGGGACAGGAGCCTGTCCTGGTTTTGGTCTATTCCGGAGGCTGTGTTGCCATCCCTGGCTCTGCGGAGCAGCGTGCCGGCCCTGCTCGGCCCCTCGCTGCTGGTGCTGCAGCAAGAGCACGGTGACGGCAGGTGACTTCATGCATTGGCACAGAGGTTTTGCTGGGTAGGATGCAGCTGTGGGGATGGATCCAGTACTCCCACTATGCTGCTGGGATATTTTTGGCATTGGTGAGACTAACTTTCTACTGTTGGCCTCCACCTGTGAGCACATAAACTAGAGCCATCCATTTTGCTACATGTCTCAAAGCATCATCTTACAAGGAGAGAAAGAATTTTCATTTATAATCCATGAGTCCTAGTCAGCAACGGGCTGTTCTTCCCCTCCTGCTGCCAATAGACCTCTAAGTGAACAAACAAATGTCTGGAAATACAGGCAATTTAGCTCGGAAGAGATATCATCAGTGCAGTTCAGAGGTTAATGGGCATGGAGGATTTATAACAAACCAGGCCTATAAAAAAAGAAAAAAAAGGGGGGGAAAAAAAAGGGAAAAAAAGGAAGAAGAAAAAGGAGGGGGTAGTAATCTAGTTGACATCTATTGTTCTTTGTATAAGAGCTCATCTGTATTCTATCTGGTTGAGGGTATCACAAAGAGAATTTAAAAACCCACGTATGTGAGCACACACCTATATATGTATACATATATGTGCGCATATAAACTGAAATATAATGAGGGGAAAAAGCCCCTGTAAGTTTGAACCAACAACAGCAATCCATATATCTTTATTTGCTGCCAACATCCAAGCGCTGAACTCTCAAGGAGCCTGGATCCCTGCCATCATCTGTCCGTGTCTGATCTCTTTGGTAAATACGACGGCTGCCAAGAATGAGGCAAACGAAAAGCGCTCGCAGATTAGAAAGAAACACATGGCAGCCACTGACCTGCTGAAATCATAAAATACATCATGAAGTAAGAAAAGAGGGGAAACAAATCATCCTCTCAGGGACTGCCCATCTGCTCGCATAAAGCCGCAATCATTATTGCAAATAAATACATTCAGACTGGAGAAGTCTGGGAATAATTTGGGGGGGTGGGTACCTTTTTTTTTTTTTTTTTTTGGTCTTTGGAACCCTCTGGAAATTTTCCTACATAAACAAAGTGAGATCATTGACCAGAAATAGATATCTATCAATTGTGCCCTTTTTAATTATGTAAGGAGCGACTCTTTATTTTATAGGTGTAATTAAGAAAAGAAATTACTTCCAAGACAGGATGGGGCCGTGGTGTTGGAAATGAGCCCCCGTGAAAATTGCGGGTCCATGTTTTTCCAGTGAAGGATGGATGTAGCAGTATTTACTTCATCTGAAAAGCTCTGCAGCGTGAATAGTGGCTGTGTTTTTGCTATGAAACGAAGGGATAAAGGGAGAATGGCTTATATTAGATAACTTTATACGCATCTTACTATCTCTTTTTTTTTTTTCTCCTTGGTGTTCCATAGTGATTTACCCAGATATTAGATTCAATGCAAAGACTCAACTTGGTTGTTTTTTGAGTTTGGTGTTTGGTTTGCTTTTTTTTGTTGTTGTTTTGTTTTGGGGGTTTTTTTAGGTTTACTAGATTAAATTTGACTCTTTGGAGCCCACTAAAGGGCCTGGTGTAGTACATGTATCTTCCTAAAGCCCAGGATTCAGAGGTGAATAAGGGCTGGTTCCAACGTGTGGGAGGAGAAGGCTGAAAACAGGAGCTACTTTTAAGAAGTTGGTCATCTCCTTTTCTTCACTGTTTTCTTTCCCCTTGTTCTTTTCCACCAAACTGTGCTGAAAGCCTTTACTTCAGGGGTTATCCCGTACCTGACGGTATTCCGTTTCTCCCCGAGACAAAGGTGTAGCTGTAAGGCATTTTGTAACTCGGGGATATTTCCCTTAATATGCAGAAGGGGAAGTTTTGTGCAGCGTTCCCAGGATGGAGCTGGAGGTTGTGGTTGTACCGAGCCTGCCGAAGGGTCTGTGAGCTGTTCCCATCACAGGGAGCAAACCGTGTGTTCTGTGCGAGGGGAAAAACGTTTGAGGGTGGGATTTCCTATGGAGCCCTGTCAGGGGAATGTGTTCTGTCCATCCCCATCTTCCCGCAGTGCCCTGGGGAAATCAAAGATTGGTTATTTAGCCATGCACGTCATTTATGAAACGCACGGGGCAGGCAAAGTAAAGTTTCAAAAACACCAGAATGGGGAGAAAAAGGTGATTGTATGGGTTTATTCCTTCCCACCTGGGTAAGGAGCTGAGCTTGCTCTCGTGGTGGTGTGTCTGTGTTTGGTGGCAGGGTGATGGCAGAAGCGCCCGCGTTACGGTTGCTCTGTGCCGGGTGGTTTGGTTGCCCGGTTGGTGCTCACGTGCAGGTGGGCATCACGTCTGGATCTGTGCTGTCGGAGGAGATCTGTTGAAGGTTGGGGCAGCGGCAGCCCTGTGTCCTGCCTGGTGTGCAGCTACCTTTGAGCTGCAAATCAAACTGCTCGTATCACACCTGGCAGTGTGCTGCTTTCGGTAGGCGATCATTTACTGAGAGCTGCTTAAACTAGGAAAAAAAAAACCCCAAACCAACCTAAACAGGCGTTTTCACAATGCACAACAAACCCTCCCGCTGAGCACCAAACCTCGCCGCTTTTAACCTCTGCTCGGTGTGGCGTTTTGCCGACGTAACCAAAACTCCTGAATCTGTTTTACCATTCAGTGATGTTAAAAACTCAGGTTTTAAAAGGTTGTGTTTTCCTGGCTGTTCAGCAGATCCCTCAAAAGCCCCTATGAAACCTGTGCTGCCTGGCTCCGGGGCAGGACGAGGCAGGCTGCCCCTGAGCATCCTGCCAGCTCTATCCCAACCCACCCACCTCCCCCTGGAGCGGGGATGTGAAGGAGCAGGAACAGGTTTTTAAGCCTTAAGGACCAAAAAAAGTCCCACAAATTCATGACTTTCCCGGTCCTGTTCTGGGGCATCAAGAGTTAAAGAACAGCAGATATACCAAGAGAGACTTTGCTACAAGATGACTTAGCAGAGTCAGGAAGAAAATGAGGAAAAATTCCCCAGCTCCGAGTACAGGCTGGCTCCACGACCCCTATTTTCTGGGAAAGCCAGCAGGGTAGTTGAATCTTGTCACAACGTGCTAGTGTATAGGTGCCTCCCTAATATCAGAAATTGAAGATTTCACGCCTGGTGCCGAGCATCTCTAAAAGAGGGTTTTCCCATCCCTGTCGGCTGCTGTTCTTGTTACGCTGTCGTGCCTTTAAAACTGCATGAAGGATCCCAGCTTTCTGCCTTCTCTGAATTCATTTTTAATATTACTCGTCTTTCCACTCTTCTGCTTTATCCCCAGATTCCTCCGGGAGTCTTTTCTGTGGGTTAATCACAACACAGGCCACGGTGTCCCACGCTGGAGGAGGTAACGCGCTGCCGTGGGGTACCCGGCTGCTCTTACTGCTTGATTATAAAACCAGAAGGTCTTTTAGCATAATCTCCTCAGCATTTATCGGCACATATTATTTCCCTCAGATTTACGATTATCTTTACGCGCTTTGCAGTTATTTTCTGATCTTGCAATTCTCCTAGCTTCTCCTAATGTTTAAGCTAAGGTGATGAATTACACCTTTGCTTAACCCTTTGCCTGCTGTCGGCAAGGAAAGCTGGTGCTCTCCTCCTCCTCTCCTGCAGGGCTGGAATTTCTGGCTTGAGTTTTAAGTAGATGGCTCTTTACCAGTATTTATTAGTTTGTGGAATGGCAGAAATTTAATTTTTCCTCCTTTACTTACTTCGTGCCAAAGTTTTTATCCTTAGTGACAATGGGAATCTAGATATATAACATGAGCAGCAATATGTCATCTTCAGAAAATAATGATCCAGCCTATTTATCATATTTTTAGTTTCCTCTTTATGGATCCCGGGGGGGCTCTGTTTTGTTTTCTTTTGCTTTTTTGTCTTCGTTCCAAGAACAGCGCTGAAATGACAAAACTTCTCTTTCTTATTCCCTCAAGATCCTGCGTTTGCATGCTTGCTGTGCTACAAAAGTTAAAGCTCCTTGTTCCCTCGGGGAATGTTGTCTCCCAGTTGCTCAAGCCTTCACGGGGCTGTGTGCCAAACTGCGCTGCGCAACACGCTCCAGCTCTTCTAAAGCCAGGGATGGGGGGTTAGAAGGTCAGGGCTTTGTTCCAGCCCCCCTTAGCCTTGCTCCTGAGGACAGCCATGAGGATGATCAGAGGGCTGGAGCACCTCTGCTGTGAGGACAGGCTGAGAGAGTTGGGGTTGTTCAGCCTGGAGAAGAGAAGGCTCCGGGGAGACCTTATAGACCTTTCCAGTACCTAAATGGGGCCTACAGGAAAGATGGGGAGGGACTTTTTATCAGGAGTGTAGCAATAGAACGAGGGGTAACAGTTTTAAACTGAAAGAGGGGAGATTTTGATTAGATACTGGGAAGAAATCCTTTACTGTGAGGCTGGTGAGACACTGGCCCAGGTTGCCCAGAGAAGCTGTGGATGCTCCATCCCTGGAAGTGTTCAAGGCCAGGCTGGACGGGGCTTTGAGCAACCGGGTCTAGTGGGAGGTGTCCTTGCCCATGTCAGGGGGTTGGAACTAGATGATCTTTAAGGTCCCTTCCAACTCTAACCGTTCTATGATTCCATGTTTTCCCCAGCAGCTTATACCTTTGGGTTCTGGCTCCCACCTTGCCCTCCCTCACTGGTACAAAATCCAGCTGAGCTGAGGACCTCATCTGGGTTAAAAATAATGGTGGTAAGGAGCAAGGGTTTAATTCTAGGAAGTCCCGTAGCTGGTTTCCCTCTCCCACCTCCCAAAGCATCGTCCCAGTGCAAAATCAGAAGCGGTGGAGGAGTGTGTGCGTGTGTAGGGGCTGCGGCTGCCCCAGACACAGGCGGCACGGCTTCCAGTAGAGCTGCAGAAGGGTTTGCTTTGGGGACACAACCTGCTCCCTGCTCTCTCACCCCTATGTCACACCTTACCACCCCATCCTTTAGCGTCACAGCAATAGTTTGCAGGTCGCTCTGTTAATCACACCACTGAAATGAACCGGATTTGTAAAAAAGAGGGGAAAAATTCTTTCTTTTTCTGGTGCATAGGAACATCCTAAATGGGCTTTGCCCCAGGAGAAGACGTTGGTGTGATGGCACTTCTGTGCTGCTTCTGAGCGTCTAGAGGGGGCTTCACCGAGGGGACCTGGCTCTGCCGGGCTGCTTGCACACGTGGGGGGGTCTGTGTGCCGGGGGGCTGGTGTTGCAGCCCTTCAAAGAAGAGATGAAATTATTTAAGGCTGTTAACCTGAATTTTCAGGTAACGCTAGGTAGTTATTTAACTGTGGCCATTGTAAACAGAGGGAAGTGCTTGGGGACAAGCTCCTTGCTGAAAATGAAGTAAATCCTATCAATCTGGGGCTCTCAGCCCACGGCACCGCAGGCGGCGTGTGGAGCTGAGGTGAGGTTGCCCAGTTCTGGGCCAAGGCGGGAAGGGGATGCCGCCGCCGCGTTTCGCTCTGAGCAAGGTGCGAGTCGGTGTGGGCTGAGATGAACCGAGGCTGCTGCAAGGATTGCTTGAAAACCCAACCAGATACTGTGTCTGTTGTCTCCCCCACCTCTCGCAGCCCGTTCGGATGGTTTAAGGGAAAGCTGATCCCATGCCAGATCACATGCTGATGAACCACGTTGGGCTGTTATGAAAATCATTGCATTATAAAGCATAACATTGGCAAAGGTTTTCCTCTTTAATAGTGCATCCTGGGGAAATTGTATGTCTCACTTCAGCTGAAAGCAAATGCCTTGCTCCGAGCAGCCAGCTATTTAAGCACGTTCCCTTTCCCATATGGTTGTGACGGGAGATGGAGGCAGGCCAAAAACGTGGATCTGCGTTGTCCTCCTGTCCTGATGCTGGGCACGAGTTGGACCCTTGCTTCCTTCTGTGTTAAAGGAGGTGACCTTGCTTTGCTGAAGGGTTTAAGGCTGCGGGGTTGATGCACGTCCATATACAAAACCACTGTGCTTTCTGTGGAAACAGAATGATTTCTGCTTTAAAAAAATTAAATAAATCTCTATATCAGCTGATAGACCCCAAGATATACATCTGGGTCCGTGGACCACTTTAGTCTTCCAGCCATGGAGGAAAAGCCATAGCATGCTCTTCAGAAACATCTGAAGACATAATAACAAAAGCACTGCGTCAAAGTCAGTTCGGGGAGCTTTCCACTGATGTTGAAGCGAAGCGATGGCCATCCCTGCAACAAGAAGGGACAAATTCAAGCCACTCCAGGGTGGGGGCTGTGAGCAACAGAGCTAGAAGACTAGGAGGACTTGGATTAAGAGAGACAAAAGCTCTGAGCTCCACTGTGCCCAAGCCAGGAGAGAATGTTTTTCTGTGCACCCTAATAGGCCTCAATAACCTCATTAAGTGTAGAGGCACTCGATAGACAAAGCACCCCTCATTCTTAGGAGAATATAAAAATTTGAGGGCAAATCAAGGATTAGCAGGCCTTTCAAAGGCTTAGGGAAGTGTTTTGTGTCACTGGGATTAAATCACATTTTTATCAGGCTATAGAAGTGGGCTCTCTTCCTGCTTCCCGGTGTGTGACAGTCCTGGCTGGCGTGGGGCAGAGTCCTACTGGGAGCGCTGGTCCTCAGCTGGACACTGAGCTCAGGAGGTGCTGCTCCCATGCAAGTTGGTGGTGAGCTAGAGAAACCCTTTGGAGCTGGGGGAGAAAGTGTTTAACCATCCCAGCCCCAATGCAGCCTATAGCTGCTGCACTCCACGCGTGGGGCAGTGCCCAGCCTGGGGGTTACCCAAAATGAAGGACTTTTACACCAAAGAGCATCAGGAATTAAGGAAATACCACCTGTGTGCTTGCACTCCTGCAAATCCTTAGGAATCTCTTAAGAAAAAGGGCATCGATCTGTACCAAATAATTAATTATAGGGACCAAGCAGTCTGCGACCTCACTAACCCTTTTTTTTTTTTTTTTTTAATTTCCTCTGAACTTGTTTTGCTGAGTTTGGCAGAGGATGTCCCATTTGCTCTGGTGAGAGCAGCACAGACAGACCAGCCCGCTCTAGGAACGACTCTTAGGAGAAGTTTGTCATTCTAAAAAAGCAAATTAGGCTCATGCTGGCCATTTCTGTGCCTGTGGAGCACGCTGCCGGCACGGTGCGGTCCTGATGGGGCAACCGTCTGATAAAAGCCATAGCAACAACGCAATAAGACAGATCAGCTCCCTTGGTTGTGTATGAAATACATTGTGGACAGGGCATAGCTGTAATCATGACAGTTGTTTTCTTTATTTTAAGCTGTACGGTTTAATGTTGTCTATATAATGCAGCTTTGCTATAGTTAAAAGCAGGTCAGAGGTGCGTGCAGGGATGGGTTGGTAGAGCCGTTCCTGCCTGGAGGCAGGATGATGGATTAGCTGACCCAACAGAGTGTGTGTGTATATATATATTAAAAAACCCCATAGACACACACATACATATATATATAAACCAAAAGGTGCTCCGTTTGCTGCTATCTGACCACTTTCCATGCGCTTTGACCAAGTGCTGCGCTATTTCTAGCAAACTGGAGCAGGAGACCGCTAGAACAAACTGCAATTTGCTTTAGCAAACATGTCCAGAAGCGGGAACCAGGCTGAGCTACTCCACGCGCGAGAATATAACCCCAAAGTAACGCGGGGAGGGGGAGGAACCTGCCTTCCAGCCGTACTGAGCCCCCGCGGCGGGGAAGGGACCACGGGGCAGAGGCTGGATCTGGCCCTTTGGGCTGTGTGGGCTTATCAGTGGTATAAAAGACCATTTTTGAAAAAAAAAATCACAGCTCGTTCATGTCAGAGCTTTGGACGGGTGTTAAAATCCTTAACATAGACCATCTTGCGCATCTGCGTAGCCGCTCTGGGTTTGCCTGCGTGGACCACCTGTCTCTTTAGATCTACCTTTATTCTTTGCTTACATTTTCCTAAATGCCTTGGGCAAACAAATGTAATTCTGCTAATGAAAAATGCATATATTTCTGTTAAATGGATCTCGCTGTCACTGCGTTGCTGCTTTCCCCTCAGTCAGGGCTTGCTAACAGGCTGGGCTCCACACATGTGCCGAATCTATCATCTGTCATGAGTGTGCACCGAGGCATGTAAGGATCCGAGCACTGACTCTATTTCCTAGCAACCGGAGGAAACCATCACACACCACTATTTTTCCTCTGTCAGCAGGATTGCTCCAATTTATGTAACCTACAAAATGTGTGTTATCACCACAATAAACCATATATTCTGAGGCGTTATTTACAGCCAGATAATCACAGAGATGCAGCCCTGGTGCCTGGTACGTCCTTGCTTGGGACCTCACTTGGTTAGAAACCTCATGGAAAAGTCATTAAGTGCTTCTTTGACAATGGCACTAACTGCTTAATTATTGAGGAAGATAGCAAATGGTGTGTTGCATGCTGGAGTATTAAAAAATAGCTAAACCCAAGTGTTGCTAAAGCAGGGTCTTGATTTTCAGGCCACAAAAAAGTAGTTGCGCTTGTGAATAGCTGGGTGGGATGCGTCAAATGGAGCTGCTGGTAATGATTAGCTCTCAAAAACGAGAAAGGTGGAAGTATGGAAGGGTAAATTCATCGTAGGGAATGTCTGATGGAAGCAAGGTTTGGTGGCCAGCCCTGCTGCCAGGTATCCGTGCTGCGATGAGGCTGAGAGAGTTGGGGTTGTTGAGCCTAGAGAAGAGAAGGTTCCGGGGAGACCTTATAGCAGCCTTCCAGTATCTGAAGGGGGCCTACAGGAAAGATGGGGAGGGACTCTTGGTCAGGGAGAGTAGCGATAGGATGAGGGCTAACAGTTTTAAACTGAAAGAGGGGAGATTCCATTAGATATTAGGAAGAAATTCTTTACTGTGAGGCTGGTGAGACACTGGCCCAGGTTGCCCAGAGAAGCTGTGGATGCTCCATCCCTGGAGGTGTTCAAGGCCAGGCTGGATGGGGCTTTGAGCAACCAGGTCTAGTGGGAGGTGTCCCTGCCCATGGCAGGGGGTTGGAACTAGATGGTCTTTAAGGTTCTTTCCAACTCTAACCATTCTATGATTCTACCACAGGGGCATCAGTCCAGGGCAGGGCTCTGCCTCACTGGAGCAGAGCAACTTGCATCTCCGCATGGGCTGCTCGAGGCCTCTGCGAGAAATCAGTGTGTTTGGTTCCTGCAGAAAATGGTCGCTTGGGAGGGCTCTGTCCCTTGCCGTGTCCTAGGTCCCAGTGCCCCGTCCTGCTGGGTGGCCCCTCCGCAGTGCTGGAGTCAGGGGAGGTCTGGGTAGGAGCAGGGTACCACCTGCCAGCGCAGGATGCTGATCCAATTAACTTTTCTGGAAGAAAAAGGGCTTCTGGCTCTTTGGCGCATTTGCAAATCGCAAGCAGCAAATGATTCAATCAACAGATGAATATCAAGCAACCTTAGTGAGCGGTTTCTGCATCACGAGCCCGTTTAACAGCAGATTGAGCTGCAGATTAGTGAGACATTAGAGCACAGTGTGATGCATCACAGCGTAAATGGGAAGGCTGAAATCAGCACAAGTTTCCTGGAGAGCTGCTTTATTTTCCTGTAATGCCAAGCCCATTATAGTCCAAAGGTTCTTAAATAACTCTTCTTGCAATAGATAATAGTACAGGGTCTGGAAGAAAATTAAGGAATACAAAAGGAGGTGAAGCTGTGATGAAGGAAACACCGTTTTCAGGGGTTTCAATGGAGTGGGAAAGCTGTGCGGCAGGAGAGTGCTCAGAAATTCATATGGGCTCATTATGTGAATGCTGCAATGGTCTAATCTGGAGACGGGGTGTCCCACGGGACCCCTGCTCAGATTAAATGCCCTCGCAACACCCTACCCTTCCTGCCCGGCGTGAGGAGATGTACCTCGCGCAGCTGAATCCGCCTCCAGCCTCCACAGCAACTGCGATAATAATGATGTAGCGGGAGCGAGCATCACATCAATTTTAAGGTCTGAGACTAGCAGACGAGCCGGCAGTGCCAGCCTGACCCTCAGCGACGCGCGTGCCGGCTGCAGCCAGCGCAAGTGCATTTGAATTTTGACAGTGATGCAGAAGCTGCTCGAGCCGTGAGCATGATGGATGTGTCACCTTCGGGATGCATAAAGGCATCCATTGCGTCAGTTAAACGAGAGCGTGGTGGGCTGTGGAGTTTTTGTTTGCTCATTTGTTAGCTATTCAACTCGAAATAGTGGAGCCTATTTACACATGTAGCTTATTATTTGAAAGTAGGCAGCGTGGTGCATAATGCAGCCTCCCAGTTAGAGCAGAGCGTCGTGATAATGACAAACAAGCCTGGGAACGTAAGGTAATGCTTATTTTTCTTGGCTGAAGCTGCTCCTGATTGAGAATAGCGGCTTTGCCAGCTGAAAGAGAAGCAAAGTGCAGAAACAAACAGAGTAGGTGTTGACACGCATCCCTGGCACGCTGCTAGGGTTTGAGAGGACTGGTTAGCTGGCTGTCCCTGATGCCACTGGTTTACACCATGCTGGCTGTGACCACCCCGTAGGCAAGGTGTGCACCAAAGCCTACGTCGAATTCAAACAGCTAGCGCTGTGTGTTGAAGCTTTGGCAGGTCTCTGAAGCCTGACCTTCTCTTTCGGGGGTGGTGAGCAGCCCTTGCTGTCCCCTTATGGCTGTCCTAAAGGTTGTCCCTTCCCCAGTGCCAGTGTGAGTGAGCGAGGGGCTGCATGGAGACCTGGGTGGGGGAAGTGAGCAGCTTAAAAATAATGACCTGAGAACAAAACAAAACAAAACAAACCTCATGGGGTTATTTTTAGCTCACAGCAGTTCCCAGTGTGATTCAGCATGTGGCCTGTGTACAGCTGAATCAGCCCGGGTGAGGATGTGATGCAGGGAGAGGGATGGATGATGGGGATGGTGCAGGGGCTGCTGAAGTTCCCCCACCCCCTTCAAGAAGTCCCAGTCTGATGAACCCTTTTAGCCGGAGCTGTGATACACCAGGATCTTGGCAGCGAGGCTGGTGTAAGAAATCCCCTTTTTTTTCTATTCTTTCTGCTCACTAGCCCTAGGCGTTTGCACTGATGCCAGGGCTGGGAGCAAGGAGGGGTGAGTGGCCATAGCAGCCCCAGGCTGAGCCCCATGCCATGACAAAGGATCCCAATGCATTTCCCAGTGTTTCTGCTGGAGATCTGGTGTACTGAGCCAGCGTGGATTAATCGGCTCGAATAGCAGGTCTCTGCTAACTGAGGTCTCCTAGAGATGGAGAAGAAGAGCAAGAGCAGTTCGGCAGGGCAGGGTGCGATAGCTCAGCCCCTGGGAGCCAGAGCACGTCTGCATCGCCTGGGGTGTTTAACACCCCACCAGTCCCTACGCGAATGGGGGAATTGCCGCCCGTCCAGCCAACTTGCAGTTGTGTCTTGCCATAGTCAGAGCAGAAACATAGCTGGGCCGTAGCTGAGCCTTGGTGCTGTGGCGTTAGGGGCTTTGCTCGGCTGCTGATGGGGGGCAGTAAATCGCTCTCGTCATTGTCAGCAAGCTGGGACCTCCCTGCCTTTCTCACCGGTCGCTGCGAGCTGGATGTTAAACCAACATAAAGTTAGCAGGTTTCTGGGGTCAACTGCCCCTCTCTACTACTATCGCCTCCTCAAAAGTCTCTGCCCTTCCCATGCTGTCAGTTCTTACCCTTTCCCGAGGTAAGAACATACCCTGTGTGTGCCTTCCTCCAGCTCAGACCACAGCCTTCGGTTCTCCCTGCAATTCCTGGCCAGCCTGATCGCTGCCTGCCAGCTGCCCGGAGCACGGAGCTGCTTGCAGCCCAAGCTTCCCCCAGCAGCAGAAGCCCAGTCCTGTTTGCCTGCCCAAGGATTTGCATTAATTTCCCTCCAGCGAGTTTTGGTCCCTGCAGGAATCTCCTGCCCTTGCTCTTGGAGCTAGAATTGGTCTAAGCTCCAGCCAGGGACATATCATCCTCACAGCTTTGGCAAAGCCCTCTCCATCACCCTGCCAACATTAGGATCCTCTATATATTCATGATCAGGATCTGGCCTTGAAATTGCAGATAGTGCTAAACTTTGTAACGTTGATTCTTGTTGGATTCTGAGGATCCTTTATTTTTAAGGATCACCCTCACCCTTTCCAGCACATCCCCCAGCATCTGATCCCTGTGTCGTCCTCACACCTTTTGCCCCTGCACAAGCATCTTCCCCTCATCGGAGTAAGGCAGAAACTATGATTAAAATCATTCCAGATGACTGCAGCCGTGTCCAGAACTGGCAGGAGAGCAACCTGGTGAGAATTAACCCTGTGTCCAGGCAGGGCCTGGTGCTGGAGGGAGAAGAGTTGTTATCTGAGCAGATACAAATTGGGCAGCTCCATGGGTCAGGCAGGAACCAGATGGAAACCAGCCGTAGGAGAACCCGGGTTTGGCTGGGTAAAACCTCCCCGTGTCTGGAGGAGGAGAGGGGAAGAGAGCAGCTCTTGAGGTCCCGCCAGCCGAAACCTCTTTCCCCATGGATGGTGTGGATGCTTTTGATCGTACCACAGGTGATGGTGGTGGAGAGAAAGCAGACTTTGGGCAGGGTGCCCAGACCCTGGTGTCAGAGGGGATGGCTGTGCCAAAAAGTACGTCTTTGTGCTTGTGCAAACCTCGTCCTTCAGACTAAAAATACGTTCAGTGTCAGCTCTTCACTAACCCCTTTCCTTTAAACGCACTCCAGGACGTGACGTGGGGTTTTTGCATCTCCCCTCACTTCTTCAACATCCATCTCCCCTAAATTAAGAGATTGCTGTGGCAAAACTCATTTTGTAAGTGCTCCGGGGTGGTTTGGTGTTTTTTGGAGGCTTTCTTTGCTTCTCCTTACAAAGCGCAGGTGCTCAGGCTGGCCCGGGCGCCTGACGAAGGCCGAGGGGCTCCTCTGCGCCCGCAGCGTTTTCTGCTCCGCGCCGTTCCACGCTAAGCGATTTCCGTCTGTAACAGCATTACCGGGGCTTTGGGTTTGTTGAAACAGTTGCAGCAAATTAAACTTTCTCCGGGGTCCGTAAGAGCACGTGTACGCTTGGAGCGAGCGCGGGATCTGCCACCCTCTCGGGCTGCTTTCCAGCCCCTTGGAGCTCGCCGTTGCTGGCCCCATTCCCTGAAGGATTCATTTACCTCTACTCAAAGCTCAGCCGCTCGCTTCCCCCCCGCCCCGAGCGTTTGTAGACGATGCTGGGTTGTTGTTGAGGCGGGGGGGGGGCTCCCTCTCCCACCTGTTTTTCTTTGCACCTCTTTTCTTTCGGCCGAACGCCCCTTTCGGCCGGCTGCCATGCGAGCGGGGCAGATCCGGCCCTCGGCGAGTGATTTACGTGCAGCGATTCTGGGGATAACGGTGTTTTAAAACGCGGCTGAGCAGGCTGGCTTTATGCAGAGAGCCAAGGAATAACACGGAGCAGGTCCGGAGCATGCCGCAGCTCCACCTGTGACAGGCTGCGCTTGTGTTTCTGGGACAAAGTTTTGCAAAAAACAAACAGCCTATTTCTTACAGAAAATATGACTTTGCAGCTTTCATTGCGTCCTCTTCCCCTTCCATGAGCACAATTATAACATGGATTCCCCCAAGGACTTTTGCAAGCTCTTCCAAGGAGAAAAGGATCAGCAAGGCAAAGTTTGCTGCAAGCACCGCATATATTTTGAAGTGTTTCCATCTAGCGCCGGTACCCATCTGTGTATTTCTGTGTAAGCATCTTCAATTCTAAGCTCTGATGTGCTAAAATATGTCCTAGACGGTTTTGATGAGACACGACGCTCCAAGATATGCATGTTAATGGTAGGCTGACTGCCCAAATTGCTGCGGTGTGCCCCAAAGCGAATGAGGAACAGCGTGTGTAACCTGGTGTAGGCAAGAATCACCCCCAAGGACTGCTGGTACGGGACAGCTAAGCTGCTCTTCCCATCTGAGCAGGACACACTAGCGCAAAGAATCTCTCTTTATTGCATTTTTCCCTGTATGACCTTTTCACAGAAAGCCTGCATTCATTATCTTTTATTCAGGATTCTATTTTACTAATTCCAGGTGACCAACGTAGGTGAGAGTGGTTCTCTCAAATAAATAAATCCCTGCAGTCGTAATGTGTCATGTGTATGTGGCTGGGATTTACTCATCCCCGCTGCCAGGGCTGCTCCAGGCTGCTGCCCCTTCCCTCCCGGCCTGACGTGAGAGCAGCAGGCAGGGGGTAGGAAATAAGGACCAGATCAGCACCTTCCTTCGATGTTTACTTCCTCAGGAAAGGCTTTGCCCAATATCCCAAATGGTCCAACAATGTGAGCAAAAGCACTCAGATTCAATCCGTTTCCGATCCGGTATCACTGACTAGAGCCGAGATTTATGAGGATATTTAGGGGCCTGAGTGCCCTGGAGGGAATCGGGGTCCACGTTTCCAACCCATGGCACTTAAATCTAATTGGGGAAAACACAGACTACAACACTTGCTAGTTCTTAAAAGTGAAATGAATTTCTGTGCGACACGTGGTCTCTACAACACCTGCATCCCTCGCGCTGGTCCTACCTGGATTATCGATGCTGCACAGGTGCCACGCAGACTTCCTCAGTCTGAGCATCTATCAAAAGCTGTTTGTCACTAGTCGCGTGCTCCTGATGCTGCGCGCCCTCCGCAAAGCCTAAAGGCTTTCGGTGGTGTTTTAACGTGGCACTCGCCCTGAGCTGCGCGGGGCAGCCGTGGAGCAGGGTGCAGGCTGAGGCGGGGTGCTCGGTTTGTGAAGGGTTGGAGCTCATGCTGGGCAAAGAGCTTGGGGCGGTCTCCGTGAGTCCAGGATGCTCTTACAGGTGGCTTTCAGGAACAATCAGCCTCAACTATCTTCATTGTCATGGATATTTTCCCTTGTTCCCCATTAATTTCAGAAATGGGTTGTGTATAAACAACAACTTTTGTATCCCTGTCTAGCTCAGGAGATGGATTTTAAAGAGCTGGTATGGTCCTTGCTGGGCTAGAAACCAGCCAGGACTCAGCTGCGAGCATTTCTTCGCACTCTGCCCCAGATGGGAAGGTGCTGGTGGCCAGAGACGGATGCATATTTAGGATCAAAAGCAGAGCACTGTCCCAGGCACTAGACATGTGTACCAATTCCGTTTACCTTGATGTGCTCTGGACCCTCAAAGAAAGGGACAAACTGCAGCCTGCTCTGGGGTGTAATCTGGGATTTCACTGACCAAATCCACTTGAGGCTTTGAACAGCGAAGCAGGTCTACGTACCTTCATGTCTGTGTGCAAGACATGAGCTAAAATCCTCAGGTGATTCCCAGGCTCATCCCGCACCTCAGTGACTTCTCCAGCAGAGACGCGATGATTCCCGGCGGTTCTTTCCAAACCCAACTTGTTAGTCTTGCCCCAGCATCTCTCCGGCTTTGCTGCTGTTGTTGCTGTTATTAATAAGTGGCCTGTGAAACACTGGGAGACAAATCAATATTTTGGTGGAGCTGGGCTGAGAAACCCTTCTTTATTTCCATGGTAACTACTCCCACTCATTCAGGAGGCTCATTTCCCAGACAGTGGATCTATCGACCTCTGTTTGCCAGGAGGGATGACAGGGCAGGTGGAGATAATGCCGTGGCAGGAACGGTGCCGGTGCCTGCGGATGTCCTCGCTGTATTTGGAGGTAACGGCCCCATCTACGTGGTCCTGTGGGGCCCCCCCGGAGATGCAGCCATGCCGGGAGGTGGCACTGGTGCCTCCGGCTGCTCTGCATCAGACCTGGCAGCTGGGAAATCTCTGCCGCTGACGGCTTTTGCTAACTATTTAAGCAGAAATGATGCAGCGTGGGCGGTCGTGCCCTGCAGCGGCGGGGTGCCGGGCTGCTGGCACACGCAGCTCTCCAACCCCTTCCTACGGCTCTTCCTACGGGTTCCAGGCTGGTGCTGGTCGGTCCCGTCCTCTCCTGCTGAAGCCTCTTAGCTGGAAGCCTCCAGCCGATGGTGGATACTCTGAGGAAGGATACACATAACGGTGTTTTATGCCCTTCCCTCCGAAGGCTCACCAAAGCATATTAGTGTACGTGGGCTCCATACGCAATTTGCTGGCAAATGAAGTGCGGCCACCTCTCGGGTAGACCTGAACACCTCCCAGCTGGGAGTGAAAAACAATAAAGCTGGCGGGTGAGAGTGCAAGTGAAGCTGGATGTGGAAGGGAGTCGAGACGCGGGGCAAGAGAGAGCCCCTCCGGCTGCTGCGCTGTACGTCGGGCCGCTGTCAAATCTGAGGGGAAAATAATGAACTTGCTTTTTTAACCACTGTGATGTTTCCCTTGATTGTTTATCCTTTCTGTTTAGCTCCCTGCCCTCCGAGGTAATTACCTGGTAATTGGGAGGATCTTACTCCCCATCCAGACCTTCTCTCACCCCAAGCCAGGGGACCCCACCAAGTTCAGGTTCCTCAGAGCGGTGGGTTTTGGAGAGGTACCCGCAGCCTTGCGGTGGAGCCTCCACGTGTGTGCACGAGCTTTTCCAGCCTCAGCTGAACTACAAATCGCAGTGAGAATGGAAACGCTTGGGGTTAAAGGCTTTGAAGTAGATCAGGGCAGCATTTGAGCTGTAATTAGACAGAGTGCTGCCTTTCCCCCGCGCTGCGGTGGGAGCCGGGCACGTGGGGAGGGTATGGACCCTGGCACCAGCGCACCCATCCTGCTGGGTGGGTCCATGATGTTTCTGGTCTCCGCGCGGGAAAGCTGAACAAATAACGGGGGCTTTAAGTTCTAGAGGTCCTTGATAAATGTAGGAGAAAAGAGGATTAGCTTGGTGAAATCAAACCAGATTTTTTTTCAGCTAAAATGAGAAGAACAAAACAATTAGTCTTGTATCAAATCATAGAATCATAGAATGGATAGAGTTGGAAGGGACCATAAAGATCATCTAGTTCCAACCCCCCTGCCATGGGCAAGGACACCTCCTACTAGACCAGGTTGCTCAAAGCCCCAGCCAACCTGGCCGTGAACACTTCTGTTTCATTTGACCTGAAACAAGGTTTTTCCTTACTTTCAATCTTAATTTACTTTTCCATGAAAGGCTTTTTAAGTTCAGCTTCATCATAAATCACAATTTAATTTAGAAATAAGCAATTTAATTTTTAAAGAGACTCTCAGAATTTTCAGACCTGGTTGTCAGAAATCTTGTCGCAAGAGAGGGGGTTTTGTTCTCAGGCCGGCAGACCACTGCGCTCGCCCATCAACTTCACCTGTAACAGAGCCTGTGGGTTTTTCACTTCTTCCTGCGTTCGTAGCTCTGCCTGAAGTAACGATATTAACAGCAAAAAGGTTTGGTTCTACATCTGAGCGTGATCCCACAACCAGGGAGCATGCAAGTTCAAGGCTCTTGTCCCTGCCCCTTGGGGACCATTCCTGACCGGGGATGGACCTGAGCCCAGGTGTAGTGCACGTACCAACAGCTTCATGATGCTTTAAATGCAGGATGCTTTTAATAATGCGTAGATGGAAATTTTCTGCTTTTAATAAGAAGGAAGGTTGGAGTCACAAGGCTGTGACAGAGACTGGTGATTTGTAAAATTGCACACAACCTTTTGAAGCAAGTGACCCCATAAAATTAGCCGAGACCAAAGTCAGTTTGAACTGATTTTACCCAAGATTTTCTTGAAACAAATTCACAAAAGACACCTTTGGGCTGCAGTCTGCATTTAAGCTGGGCTTGGTATTTGTTGCTACTATAGTCCTTTTGTAGAAGGACGGCCCTAAACTTTAACGTTCAGGTGGTCTGTTATCGTAAAGAAGATAGTGCCAATTAAGGATGCGAGGAACAAGCTCATCAACTGCTTCTGTGCATATACCTGTGCAATGTCACCTTTGCAGCAACGGAAAATTTCTTGCCATCTGCTTGCTAGGGGAGCAGTAGTCTGTCCTGGGATGCTTCGCTCTGGATCTCCAGCTCTTGCACCAGAAGCTTTAAATAAATAAGACTTAAATAAATAAGATTTAAATCAGTGGGGCTGAGACAGGATTGTTATCTTCCCTTCTTCCCTTCAAGTCACAGTCTCTGCTCTTGCCCCGAGGCACCAGCCTGCTGGGAACACTGTGCCTGTGTTTGGTGCTCCACCAAGCCACCGTGGGCAAGGGACACTCACCAAAAGACAGAGGATGGGCTTTGATGCTGCATTTGATCTGCACATGAGGCTTTCTGTTTTCATGGGGAAAATCGGTCTGTTCTAATGTCAGTGGGTAAACTGTGCTTGTCAAATCTCGTAAGGAACAAGACTCTTCCCGTGAGCTGGATTTGCTGTAGCTGTGCGTCGCTCACCCGAAAGGAAGGCCACAGCCCTCGCTGAGCGTTGTCACTTGTACTTCAATTTCCAGGTCGTACCCAACAAATCGCTCTTCGTTCATAACAGGTGAAGAAGAGGATCCTGCAGGCAGTAAGCCTGGCTGTATGATGGTGTTACTTTGCTACGCTCATATTAGTCTCAGTCAAGGTCAGGTCTGCAGCCAGTTTATAGCTCAGCAGAAGCTGCAGAAGATCAAGGCTTTTCAGAAGTGACGGCAAGGACGCCGTGCGAGTACCTGGGCAGTGATGCACGTGCTAGTTAACTTGGGAATGGCATGAGAACCTGGTCCTCAAGGTCAGTAGCAATAGGCTCAGTGGAGAGTTCCAATTAGAAAACATACAATTCCTTAAAAGTTACTGCTAATGTTCTCCAGGTGTACTCATGAGCAGGTTCTCCACAGCGCAATCTGCACCGAGGAGCAGCAAAGTGCTGCTAAAGTGAGCTCTGCTGCAGCACTCGCTGGTGTTGGTCTTGTTCGTAGGAGCTGACCCCTCTCCTTGCGGCAATCCCGGCCTTTTAGTCACTGTACGCGTGTAGTTCTGTGGTCTTGGGTCATAGTGTCCAGGTGCAGCTGGGGCTTGGACAAAAATAATGCAATAGTAGAAGGAAAGCTGTGTCTGGAGCTTACGAGATATTTTTCCCTATGTCAGGGAAGGAGGAGAAAGAGTTTCCAATTATTCGTGCTTTTACTTGTCTCTTCTTCCCCCTGTTCCTAAAACTGCCTGCTGGGAATCCAGGGCAGAGCTGCACCGGTTAATGTCAGCTATACGGCATTAAGGGATCATTGAAAAAGCAGCTAAAGATATTTATGAATTAAGTTCCCCGTTACATAAATTACTTGTAGCTAATAGAGCTGGTGAGATCCTGGAAAAAAAATATCTGAATATTTTGTGAAAGCTAGCAACACAGGAGCTGGTGTTTTTCAATGTAATCCACCCCAATCCTTCTCATCCCTCCCACCTCCTGCCAGCGGGAACCCTTCACACCTCCCTTTGCAGAAGAGTGTTTCCCTTTGGCCACTTCCATGTGGCAGTCGGTATCTTTAAACTGTCCAGAAAAGGTGGTTTTAAAGTAAACCGGAGCCCTCTTCTCCTGCTCCCCATAGCACTGTCAGGATTCCTGGAACAGCTATAGTGACAACCCAGGGTGAGGGTATCTTCTCTGAGACTACTTCCATCCGGTTAGGCCAGGACAACATGCTTTTGTCAGCCCAGTATCATCTTTCCAGGTTTGCTCCATTAATTGTTATAATTGATGCTTATTTTATTCAAAGTGTCAAACTGCTTCACTACGAAGCAAAGGAGAAGCACTTCACTCTAGAAAACACGACAGTATATTTAATTGGTATTAAGTTGCAGCCATCACTAATGGATTTTAAAAATACAATAATCAAAAGGAAATCAGTATAACGTGACATGGAGATAAAATGTTCTGACACATTATTGTCTGGTGACCTGCCTTGATGTATCGTACCAACTGTTTGTGTCATGCAATAATACAGAAACAAAATTAATAATTCTCAAGCAAAATAACCACAAAGCGATAATAATAATAATAATAATAATAATAATTTTGGAAAGAAATTCCATAGCTCTTCTGATTTCTGTTGTCGATAGCCATTTTAGTTCTTGTCTCGACACCAGCAGCTTGGGTCAGCCCAGCAGAAGTTGTTCCTTGGCTGTTTCTCCTCTCGTGTGTCACGTTAGATCCTCTCTCCATCACGCTTGGCATTGCAATTGCTTGACGGATTGCGGAATCTCCGTTATCCATGGCCAAGCCTGGCAGGGTGCTCTGCTGCGTTGTCGAGGGGACTGTCCCCTCCTTCGATGGCGTGGGAAGGGGTGGCTGCTCCCGGGAGCACCGACCTCCAGCACGTTGGGCACAACCTGATGCGAAGCTTGGAGGAAGGCATGGAAGCCAATTTTTCAGACCTGTTTTCTGCCATCAGTTAACTTGGCAAATGCCAGGCTGGGTTTGTTCTGGTGTAGAAGCAGAAATGAATAAGAAAATCCTCTTGCTGTTCACATGCCAGTCCTGGAGTTCTCTCTTCCGAGCCTGGAATTATTATCCCAAGTTTAATGTTTTTAATTACTTATTTTGCTAACCTGAAGGGAAATAAAAATAATAATATATTTTTATGCTGGTTTTAATCCCTTTTTTCATCTTACCCCAGCGGCACAAACTCCCCATGCGTGGGGTGCAAAGGCTAAGATGTGTGATTGGCTTTATCAGAGTCCCTGCTGAGCCGGGCATTATTCCCGTCACGGGAAGGAGCTGGCAGCACGCCCCAGTCCATATGGATTTTGGCACCCGTGCGCTTTCTCTGCCATAGAAGCGGTGGCTGTGCTGATTACGGTCCCTTTTGCTCCTGTGCCACAGTCAAAGTGTGAAGGTTTCCATCACCTTTGCTTACCCGGCTCATCAGAGGGCAGCGACTCCTGGAAAAGTCCTAGAAATCGGATGCTGCAGAGCAAACCCCTTTCTAGCCCCATCGTGAGCCTGTGCAGGCAGCTGACCCAGCCAAACGCTTGCAGGCAAGGCATTAGAGGGTGCTGACCCCCAAAAGTGGCCAAGGTGGGTGCAGGTGAGCACCCAGCTCGTGGTGCAAAGCCGGGGTGCCCTGAAAACCCCATTGTGTGGAAACTGGCTCTGCCATTTAGCCAGCCAGCTAATTTCTTCTTGTTGCTTAGCCTCCTTGGGGCTTTTATTGCAATGCTTTTTGGTGGGTTAACCATCACCCAACAGGGTTTCATGAACCCTGCCAGTTTTCCTCCAAAGCCACAAACCCATTGTATTTTCTGTTGGGGGAGAAACCTGTAAAACGAGTCGCCTTGTGACACGCAAGCGACGTCCTTTCAACAGGCACCGTCATTTTTCTGTGATACCCTTTGCCTTTGCTGCGATTCGGCTCATGCTTGAATATTTTGCTGAATATGATGGACTTAAACATGTGCTAAGTGCTTTGCTGAACCGGGTCTTTCTCCTGATTTATGCCAGGGTAGATTAAAATAGAATCAGCCCCTTAAGTGGTCTGTGCCGCGTGTTGTCAGCGTGCCGAGACGCTGCGTCTGCGCTTGTGTTTTAATTAAAGGTTCCACCTATTTACATGGAGTCAATCAATCTCGGCACAAAGATGTCTTTGCAGTTGATTAGCACCGTACTGCAGACAAATGGCGTTAAATACAAATGGATTTTTGGAGAAGTAATTCATCTGCGTGGAAATGAAAAATACAATTATTCTAACCGATGCCGTCGTGTAATCAATCATGCCCGGCTCAGCACCGGGCACTCCGCATGCTCCCCGTGTGCGCAGGGATGTGCAGGCTTTTTTTGGCTGTAAGTTGTGATGCCGGTGTTGGCACTGATGTGGTGGGTACCCGAAGGGCCCCGACTGCCTCCCCGAAACCTCCACTTGGCTCTACCCGGACTGGGCAGGTTTCCTGAGCCGGGGCTGGTGTTTGGAGCCGGGCTCGAGCCCCTGCAATGGCATTAATTAGATCATACGTAGAGCAGAAACGAGCAGAACATGGCTTCACTGATAGATTTTTAGTGGGCTCAAGGCTAATGGGTGTTTTAATGGGAAAACGCAGCATTCCAGCGTGTTGGAACAGCAATAAGAGAGTCTATGGGCCATCATTAATATACTCCTGGTGATTAAAATCACTCGTCCCTCAGACCCGCGTCTCTCAACATACTCAAGGCGTTTATTAGCGGTCCATTATATGCCCACTTCTATCTTACTGCTTAATTTGAACACTAATTAACATCATCATGCCTTCTAAAACACAAATGGCACTTGGTAGTATTTCATTAACTCCAGGCTCTGTCTGCAGGCAGCAAAAGCCGAGCTTCACCCAAAAAGCCACCTCCGTGGGCTCACGGGGCTGGCAATGGGAGAGTTTCACCTCTGTGTCCCATCTCCCAGGTCTCACGGTTATGGGGGAAGCTGGTGGGAAGCAAAACGATGACTTCATTTCCCGAAACGTTGGGGCAGTAGCCAGCAGGACTGCTTAGATGTCTAAACACTCGCTTAATTATCTCACTGAACTGGGGCCCAGGGCTTGGGTTTGCTGCTGCTATGAACCCTGCCTGCCTTCCGCCGGCTAGCCCGAAGCAGGGGGAGGCAGAGCTAACCCAAAATGGCAAGGCTTACTGGTTCCAGCTCTCCCCTGCGCATTACGCTGCCGTCTCAGGAAGGATAGAGTTCAATCAGCCTTTGAAAGTCAGTGAGATGGCTTTTTTTTTTTTCCTCTTAAATGTCTTAAAATATATCTCCTCTGCTGCAGTTCAAGCCCTACCTCCTTCCCAGCAGTAGGGAAAATGAAGACCATTCCTTTCCGATGCAACATTTTATGGATCTGGGGACTTTTACCATCTCTTCCCCGAGGCTTTTCCTCTCTCTAAACTGAGTAATTCTCATTCCCTCTGCACGTCCCCATGGGGCAAGCACTGTTCCCCTCTGTTTCAGCTCCTCCTGCTCCTTCCCACCCTGGCCACTGTAAGGTCCTTACTGGTCTCACCCCTGGCAATAGCTCTGATTGGGATATTGGCTTCTTTTTTTTTTTTTTTTTGCAAAACCAGGCCATTCCTGCCTCATGTTACAATTCCCAGGTCGCCTTCTGCAGGGCTGCTGCCTAAGCACTCGTTTTGCATCTTGTATTTTTACAGCTAATTATTTTTCGTTAAGTGCAATAGCTTCTCTTGCTGCTGGACTGCTGCCTGCTTTTTTTTAATACCGCTTCTCCACTTGTACTGCACTCTTCTTAGTGATCATTTGAGCCTCTCTATAGTCTAATAACTTCTATTATTAGTCTTGTGAAACAGCAATATAGAAGACACCCGCTTTGACAGAGTCCCCAATAGTTTGGATATTGAGTATGAGCAAGAACATTACAGGGGAAAAACCCTCGAATGGGGAGGGAATGCTCCCCCACACTTCCAGCCTTTGCACGAGTAGGTTTTCCTTCTCAGAAACGCGTTTGTCGTCACCTCCTTGGCATCACTCTAACTGAGAAGCTGTGCGAGTGGGGGTCCCGCCGTGCCGCAGCGGAGACGGAGGCTTTGCAGGAAGCTAAAATGACAGCACAACAGGGACAAAGCCAGTCCTCGCAGCACTAGTGCTTAAAGAGAATCTGAGTCAAAATCAGCTTAGCGAGGGAAGGGGATAGGCAAAGGTTCGGGATGGTGTTTTCCCCTTTGGGATTGCTCTTCCTTCGGCCTTTTGGCTCAGACCGAGTGTAGTATTAGTTTCATATCTGACATATCCTCTGTCAGGAGACTGTCGGTGCTTTTGCAAGGGATTTGACACTGTATGTATTTCTTCTGCTGCCGGCTTCTTACGATCCTGCCCTGTCATGATCTGGGTTTTAGCCTTTGCCAGCTGATGTATGGACTGGCATGACGGAGCAGCAGCAAAATTGAGCCCAATTTCTCAGCAAAGATAAGCAGCGACGTGAGCGGGGAAGCGAGCTCAGGCTCGGCAGCGAGCACGGCGCTTCCCCTGGAACGGCGAAGACAGACAGGGTGTTGGTATGAATAAAAACTGGGTGCCAGGGAGAGGCTGTCAGTGCCATTACTACCTGTCACACGTGTGTAAAGTCATCAAACAGTGGGTGGGCGGCCGTGACAGCCCTGGGAAAGACATCTCTATTAGCGTGCTCAGTGCCGCGCTGCTACGAGGTTGCAGCATGTTAAGGGCAGGCAGGCTGTTCCACTTAAGGTGGAAAATGATATATTCGGCAATCGGAGTAATTTGATTTGGCTGAGGTTCCTGGCGTTTTGGAATCTGATGTGAGCCTTCCTACTATTGGATACTGCCCCAGATTCCCAGCGCTGCAGCATATTGCATCTCCCTTTCAGGCTGCGTGGAGTAAATGAGCTCCTAAGCCTGATGGTACGGATTTTGTACCCAGATGGGCAACTTCTCTCATCTTCTGTTATAAACTGGATTTCAAGGTTGCAAGAAAATATAGCAAGAATGGTATTCCTGCACCATCTGACCTATAAAAACAGTTAGTGATTGCATCTAGCAGCCTTTTTTCTGTCCCCAAAATCTTCTGCCCATCTCAGGTTAAACCTGCTTTCTAGAATTAGCCTTGGCCAACACTGGTTTTGGACTGGAGAGGTTTCCAGGAGCGGGATGTTTTTGTCCAGAGGGTTAGTGAGGTGCAACTCCTAGAGCAGGGATGTCTGGATGTGATAGAGTACGCTGGCTCCCTTGCAGCTCGCTCACCAGAGACTGAGCCAGAGACCCGAAAAGCAGCAGCCTAAAGAGGCAAAGACCTAGCTAAGCCTGTCCCAGGCGGGTACACCGAGCGCGGGGGGAGCCACCTTGGGCACCTGGAGGAAGAGGAGGCTGCGTGTGCTGGAGGGGAGGAAGGAGCTCTGTGCATACCGGCTTAAAATGCATTCCCACGTGCTGAGCGCGCCGGCAGCTGGATGCTGTCTAGCTGCAGCCACCTTGTTAAACTGCTTTCCTTCCCCTGCTAAAACCGGGATTGACGGTTTGTGCAAGCTCAATGGTTCGCGTAAGCATGGTGTTTTGTGCTGGGCTGCGGTGGGCGAAGTCTCGGAGGCGGCGGTGAGGCTGGCTGTAGAGAGAGGCTGTCCTCTCCTGGAGCCGTTTGGGAATGGCTCGGCCTCAGCGGGGTCCCTGGGGTACAGTGGGGTGACAACCACCGTGCGGCGCAACCCGCCCCAGGCGGAGAGCGGCGAGGGCACGTGCCCGGCTGCCCACACCAAGGACCCTGCCTGCGCCGCCAGTAGCACTACCAGATTTTGTGCCAACTTTTAATTGCGTGAATTCAATTACAGGGATTTTCTAGATGTAGCAGGGCCTGTGAGCGTGTCCCCTGCAGCTGGGGGTGTAGAGCCCCTGTTGCAGACGAAGCGAAGGCAGAGCCCCGGGGAGCTCAGAGCAGGGAGAGCGGGCAGCCATAACCCAGCGGCGGCATCACCTGGTGGGAGGTGTCGTGTGGCCAGTGCTGAACTGGTTAGAAAAGGGTTCTCTTCTGCCTGGGATCTTGTGTATTCTTCTACACTGCAAAACAACTTCAGTGCGGGACTGGCAGCCCTGCTTTTCCCCCAAGCAGCTTCTATCCTGATGGTTAGGAGCCTGCAGGAGAACCAGGGTCCGTCAATGGACCAATGGTTCATCAATGGACTCTACCCACTGATGTCGCTACCTGCCATCAGTGCTCTGGTCACGCTGCCATAGCCATTTTCCCTATGAACTCTGCCTTTCTCAGGTTTACAAGCTTTTTAGAATCAAGCCAGCCCTCCTGAATGGAGGATGGTTGGAAGAAGAGAGGTGAGAAGCTGATGGGTGGCCATGGCAGCCCCCTGGGGGAGCCCTTCTCTCCCTTCCCACCCACATATGTACATCCAGGTCGAAGAGGTGCTCTTAAGGGGTCTGCAGAGCTATGCCTGGCTGACATGGGGTAGCGCTAGTTTCTACTGTGTCACCAGAGATGAAACCAATAGCGGGTTTTAGGCAGTTTTAGTAACACCTTAGCTACTTTAAAGATTCACCAACTGTTACTACTATTGGTCCTCATGGCTCGAAGTTGAGCTTACAGTTTGGGGTTGTTTAATTCCTCCCGGTTCCCCGCGGTGTTTTGCTCTGCTACCACTTGACCCCCATTTCCCCGCAGCAGTAAGGTCGGCACGGGGAGCAGCGCTGCCCTCCTCCCACCAGCCCTCCCGTCTCGGCGGTCCCTAGAGCTTTCGCTGCTTATGCCTTCCATTTTCCCACTTTGTACTGTTTAAAAACAAGCAAGCAAGAGCTCCCTGGAGCCAACCGCTCATTTGCTGGCAAGGACTGCCTGTTAATCAATTAAAGCTCTGCAAACGTGTTTGCAGCGGGGTGGATGATTAAGACGCTTTCTGTCTCTAATGCTCGCCTGCACGTGAAGGACAGGTGTGTTGGCCTGGAGCTCCTGCAGCTCCGCTGTTGTAGGTATAAAATACCTGGCTTGGTAGCAAGAAGCCAGCTGATAAGGATGGCGAGGGAAGGGGAAGAGGTTTAGCAAACGCCGGTCTTTACCTAATGGAGGTTATTACTTGGGCAAATCCTCCAGGGCAGGGTCTTGCTGGTCTGCTCTGGGGGAACATCTCCCCGTGGACCATCGTGTGCAGAAGGGGTCTTCACCGAGTCACGGGGGCAGTGAAGGAAACGGGCTGATGTGGGGGATATTCAGGAAAATCAACAGAAAAGGTACTGATGAGGGCAGCACTGAAACAGCATCAAAAGTGTGTACCCGGGCAAAAATTAATCAGCGTTAATAAACTGGGGTTCATGCTTGTGTTTTTGCGTTCCCACTGGCCTGTTGTCGGGGCAAACCTCAGCCATGGGAACCTGCCAGCCCTTCTAAACAGCGCTTTAATTTCCACCGCCAATCTCCATTTCCAGGCATGAATTTGGTTCGTTTCAGAGCCTTAAGCAGGGAAATCAACGTGACGCAAACCATTCCCGCGCTCAGCCGACAAAAGGGCGCTGGGACTGGTGAGGTGTGCACGGTGCCCTTGTTGGGTCTAAGTGTCATTTTGGGGATCACAAGGGATTAATGAAAAACCTTTTGGTAGCACCGTTGTGCCATAAACTGTAGTGCAGTCCTTGTAAAATGAAAATCGCGTTCACGCTTACAGCTACGGAAGTAACGTATCCAAGCCCTGACCTGGCCACCGGTCCAAAATCCATCACCGCAGTAAGGCAAGCCAAAGAAGTCTTTGCACTGGCACAACTTTCTGAACTGTGATTTAATAGAAAGACTATTAGTGTTTTAAAGGGCTGGGAGTGATCGGTTCAGGTTTGATATTTGGTTAGGACTAGGCAAGAGCAAGACCCAAATCTGGCCCCAGGGCAGGAGCCCTGGTTGGGGAGGACTTTGCAGCGTGGTGCTCTGGGTACGGAGTTACGTTATGGGTGGAAACGCTGGGGTAAAAGGAAAACAGCTGGAGAAGCAGATAAATCTGGGAGATGGAAACGGAGGCATCCGCACAGCTGGGAGTCGTTCAGTGCAAAACCCAAGGCAGTTGTGGGGAGATGAGTGACCCCCAGGAGAAGGGGCTTGGGGGGCAGATCCGTGTACCCCAGCTGCACTCGGAGCAGAGGTGCAGCGCAGCTCCCTGCCATGGCAGCCCTGAAACGGGCTCTCTGCCGGGAGCACATCCCATCCCCGTCCCTGGCAGCGCCTCGGGTTAAAGCACAGGGCTGCTTTAGGAGTTGTAAAAAAACACCCTCCAGTTTGCCCGTGCAATGGGAATACTGGAAGAGAATTAAGAAAGCACCTCCTGAGAAATTATTTTTTTTTTTAAAGGAAGATACATCAAGCCAATTAGCGATTAAAAGTATATATATTTAGTATTTTAATAGCAAGGTTTCACACTATGACTTAATCCATAAAATAAACTAAAAGTGCGGTGGCCAGAGCACAGCCCTGCCTTACAGCTGCCACCAGAGAGCATCCTTGTATACTTTTTCTGTGGAAACAGAACTGAGCTGGGAAGTAACCCATCTTTCAGCAAGCTGTCTCTTTTTAAGTGCTTCCCAGTCAGTTAAAGATACAATAATTGAAACTTGTCTATCAATCATGTTAGCAGACAAAACAACATTGTTTCTCTTCTCTTTTTCTCCAAAGTACTATAGCTTGATCGGCTTAACAACGCGAACAAAGACACTAAGTCAAAAATCCCACTTAAATGTTTTCAGGTATAAAAGCACATCATCTTTGGGGAGGGAAGGTGCAAAATTCATTGTTTAGAAGCATTCTAGGGGAATACTCAAAAAGCAAAAAGAATACCAAGAATACAATATGCGTGCACAAAATATCTTCAGGATGATTAAAAAAGCCTGCCAAGAAATTTGCATAATGCCTGCACATCTGCAGCCCCCTCATCCGAAGCAGCTAACGTATGTGTCCAGTGGAATGGGTTAAGGGATTTAGCTTTGACTCTTTTTCATGCTTTCTTGGAATAGAAAAGCATGCAAAAACTAGTTTCGCCCTTTTTAAGTCCTTGCAGATGACGGGGCAGGAGGGCAGGGACAGTCTGTGGCTCTGAAGCCCTTCAAAAATGATTTTTTTATTTTCCTAAGCATATTTTCCCTTTTGCCACCCAGGTGTCCCCCAACATCCAGGCTCCCCGGCAGTGCAGCAGCCACCTCAGAGCTCCTCCACAGTTTTCTAGGTGCACTTTGCAGTTCTCATAAATACATTTTTCCTCCAGAAACCCTTGACTGGGCCACAGCAGGTGTCCACGTGGGTGGGTGACACCCAGGGCAGCGCGGCCCCGGAGGGCTGGGGCAGGGGCGGCTCGTGGGCTGCTCTAATGGACCATGAGCATCTTTGCTTGGCAATGAATAACTTCCCACGTTTCTCCCTCTCACAGCCAGGGCTTTGCTGTCGGGAGCTTCTAATTTGTTTCCGTCAACAAAAAATGCAGATTTGTTGGCTACAGGTCTGAAATGTGGCAGTTCCTCCAGGCTCCTCCTGTTGTCCCAGGAGGGCCACGCAGCGAAGGGTTCGCCAGAGTTTTCTGCTTTTTCAAGCCAGGCTCTGCATTGCTTCCGAGTTCTTGTTTACCTTATTTTTTGCAGCAGTGTTGCGTTGGGTTTGTATTTTTATGTATACATTTATGCACACTGATTTAGCAGGGGAGGCTGGAACGGGTCTAAGGTTAACCCGTGGAAGGGCAGGAGACAAATCTCACGATGCGAATCGTTTCCCTTTCCCAGGCAGATGGGGAAAAGAGAAATAAATAAGCAGCGAGAGGCACCAGCACTTCTAGAACTGCTTGAGCGACAGGGGGACCGGCAGGCTGTGAGTCACGGCAACGCTGCCGCTTCCCGCACTGCCATTAACGTTCCCATTTGCAAACATTAACCAGGGGTTTTAGGGAGGTTTAAAATTAGTGGTCTGTTTGTTACCGTGTGTTTCCCTCTCTGTGGAGTCCACGGAGGATACCACAGCCGTTAGAGCTCATAAACGCTGTCTCCAAGATGACTTATGCTTTTAGCTCTAGATGATTACAATTCAGTTAACTGCAACACAGTCATAAATTAAAATGTGGTCATTGCGTCCTCAGCACCTCGTGCCTGTGGTGCTTGCCACCTTCTCCAGGTGTTGTTGAAGTTCGTTTGGGATTTTATTGAATACCTAGTGGGGTGGGAGGAGGTCTTGGAGCTGCCCTTTCCCTGGTGTGCTCCAAGCTATGAAAATGTTTCATTTAGGCTGAAAGCGGGGATTCTCCTTCAGCTAAAGGCTTTGAACTGTGAAGACATAGGTCCACTACAGACCAAGCACGTTTCCAGAACTTCTTATTTGATGTGTTTCCGGTCAGATGGGCAAATAGATTCAACCTGTGGTTGCTATATTTTAGCTTTCTTTGTCCTCCATACAGAATTTTTCTTTTCAGATGATTTTCTGAGTTAATTCCAATTCTGTTGCAAGAAACTCATAAAGCTGTTATTGCTCAGTCACTCGCAGTCTCCTTGTTAATATAATACGAGGCTAAGCAAGGTTCATGGAAACTGCCTACACTGGAGAAACGGAACAAGAAGGTATTTCTGAACATTGCGGGTTTTTCAAAGCTTCTTTGTTCAGAGATAGGGAAAACAACCTGTAAAACTTCATCCTGACAAAGAGAGCTGCAGATTTAGGGCTATTGAAAAGAGTCATCTCTCCAGATGTAGGTTGGCATGTGGGTTCACAATCGCAAATACGACTTATGATTCATGCCAGCGTACTGGTGATGGGAGGAGAGAGAGTCTATATTAGGACAAATGCCGAATGACGAGGGACAGCTCACAACTTGAAGAACATGGAGAATGAGGTCATATGGGATGAAATGCTTCAGTATTGCCAGGCACATGTTCATTTACTGAAAGAGAAGAAAATTCCAGTGATTTTCATAAGGGGCAATATTTACTTGCCAGCAGACAGGCATCTTGGAGTTTGTTTTAGGCTCAGAGCAGCATCCTACCGACCCGTCAGGTGCTGCTCCAGAGCACACGGCTTCTTCTGCAGCCTTGGGTGCCTTCAGAGGCACCACGCAACCATGTCTGGAAAAAATTGGTCCTGCCCAAGAGGCACCTTATGCCAAGTGCATGGTAATTTTCAGAAAACAAGTGAACAGTTACAAGGCTTCTTAAAAACAGATTGTGATGTAAATGTAAACCCTTGTGATTCAAGCTGTGCAACATCCTCTAATTATTTGGGGCGTAGGAAGATTTTTCTCTGATATTCACTTTTTTGCTCTAACTTTAATGTAGAAGGCTGCTGCCTCACAGAGGAACGCTGCTTTAGAGCTAAGATACAGGGTGTGGAGAACCATCAGCTTGATCATTTTGGCACTTTCAGGGGTGCAGCACTGTGTGCTCATGATCAGCAAAGATGGCTCTGTGCTACCCTTTGCCTTTTGTTTGAACTTACAGGCATTTTTTCCCCCCTCTTGAATCTCACGAAAGATAAAAATCCAGAAGGCAGCCACCCTTTTCGGATGCTCGGTCTTCAGAGGACCGTCTTGGCATGTCAGCTGCTCAGGCAAGTGCTGTCAGCCAGCTGGGACTCGCGTCACCTCTGGGAATGGCCAACTGGAGTGAGAAGAGGAAATATTGCTAGGGAAGAGTTGGCTGCATTTCATCTGGGAAAAGTGATGTAGGTACTTTCATTGGTGGCGATGGAAAGAATCTGCTTCACTTTTGTCCCCCCTGGATCCTGGGGTTGCCCTGAGCTTTGGGCAGCTCCCAGCTGCGGCTGGCACCCTGCTGTCCCAGGACTTTGCCGTCTGGACCTCTTCTCCACTGAAGCAGAGGGATTACCAGCTGCTTTGAAATACACTCATGCAAAGCACGGAGTTAAACCCCAAATTTCCATCTGTTCATAATGAAACATCTCTACTGGCTGAATTTGACTAATTCAGTGATTATTATCGGGAGAGAACGGTCTCTCCGAGTCCTCCAGCTGTTCCAGCATGGAAAGCCTCTTGCCTCCCTGTAAGGGGTTGTAATCATTTCCTCTGTGTTTTTTATCTAATTTGGTAACAATAATTTAGTGAGTCCACTCTGGCCAGCTGTTCTTCAGGCCTCCTGGCCCGCATTGCTTATACAAGGCTGCTGGTGATGTTGTTGAGTCAATCTTTCCAACAATTTTGCATCTGTCCTCGGCTCTTGGAGTTGTTCCAGCTGTTCTCAATATACAGCTGATAATTTAGCAACAGCAACCCCCCCCCCCCCCCAAGCAATTCACCAGCCTATGAAACCTCCAAACTGTGCTCCGGTTTCTCGCTTCCCAGCCTGGCTATAGGCATTGAAAATATTGTACAAGTGACACTTCCAATAAATTAGCAGTAATTTAAACTCTTGGTAGCAATTTACAGATAAGGTGGGTTTTGCCTGGCATCTCCTTGTCAGATCGTGGGTCTCTCTAAGCTCAGACGTGACATTATCTGAAGTTCATCTTCAGTGAAAGCTGTCGGACTTCTGGTGGTGAGGGAAACTCTGCAGTGTGGACAAGAGTCCCTGAAATGGTCCCTAAGATGTCCTTGGGGTTGTTCAGCCTGGAGAAGAGAAGGCTCCGGGGAGACCTTACTGCGGCCTTTCAGTACTTAAGGGGTGCTTGTAAGAAAGATGGGGACAGACTTTTTAGCAGGGCCTGTTGCGACAGGACAAGGGCTAACGGTTTTAAGCTAAGAAAAGGTAGATTCAGACGAGATAAAAGGAAGACATTTTTTACAGTGAGGCTGGTGAAACACTGGCCCAGGTTGCCCAGAGAGGTGGCAGATGTCCCATCCCTGGAAACATTCAAGGTCAGGTTGGACGGGGCTCTGAGCAACCTGATCTGGTTGAAGGTGTCCCTGCTTGTTGCAGGAGTGTTGGCCTAGATGGCCTTTAAAGGTCCCTTCCAACCCAAACTATTCTATGACTTTATGTCCCCAGGGAGACAGGATAGACCAAGGGGGCTTGGCTCCCTCTCACTGGCTTCCTTCTGCTCACCTGTGGCTCCTCTCCTGAAGCCACTTTGTACAAGAAGAGGGAGTTCTAGTACTCTGTTCAAAATCCCCCTGACTGTAAATATCGTCTCCTTTATCTTTGCTATTTATCAAACCCCAGGGGTGGTCCTTGATTTCCTGGGCTGGTTTCATTCAAATACTTCTCCCCACGCTGCGCTGTGTTTTCTGCTCGCGGTGTCCTGTTGTGCATATCCCCCTTTTGCTGCTTCTCAGGTTTTGGGCTCTGCTTTGCAGAGGCGCTTGGCAGCTCTCGCAGCGAGGAAGCTCCTGCTCTGCTTTCATTTGTACCTCCAGATAGAAATAGGGATGAGCATGCGGCAGCTTCTGCTTTTCTGTGCCTTGATATTCCCTTCCAGTTGATAGGAAAAGTCTGGCTATAGTGTTCTGGATGCTGTACTGTCCCTTAAATCCTCCCAGAGATGCTGAGGCATTGGTCCACGCTGTAATCACCGAAGGATTACAACCAGTGTCATTCCATATTAGTGGGATTATTAAGTAAAATTGGCTTATAGGATCCAGCATGCTGGCGGCTTACCCCAGCTGAACAATAGCTGCACGTCCCTTCTGCGCGCCCGCCCCTGCGCTGCCTCCCTGCCAGGCTTCCCATTGATTTTAAATTTTACTATTGACTTTTAAAGCACTCAGGGGCTTGGGGTTTTCCTACATCATTGATTTATTGCTTTGCTGGGAGCTAGGACAAGCTTCAAGATCTTCATCCATCAGCCTGTTGTCAGTGTCGGGATTTTGCCCACAGATTTCAGCAATGAAATGCTCCGGGCCCGGCATTGGTGGTGGTCATTCAAAATTTGAAGCCTGTTTGTGACGACACAGTTCTGCTCATTATAAACCGTCCTTAATTCAGAGCAGACAGAGGTGGTTACTGCATCAGATGCGATCGATTCCCTGCTGCGGCTGGTGCTGGGGTCACGCGCAGCACGGGGCAGGTTACGGGAAGATGCTGCCCAGCATCCTCCAAATTTTGGAGAAATCATTAGAGACTGTTTTGGCCCTTATGTCGACTCCAGCTTCCCAGCATGAGCAGTGTGCTGAGTAGCACGGAGAGACCCTTTCCTGAGCTCATTACTTCCATTTTTCAGACCTTCTGGAGGGTGAGGAAAAACACCAGGTTTTTCCAGCCCTCCAGTCACCGGATGAAAGAAATCTTTGAAAGCTTCAATCAGAGGGTAATGCTGCCGGGGAGGGCTGACTGAGGATGTGCGAGGCTCGGTACTGCGAGAGAGCGCTGTGCTGCGGTGGGCACCCAGAAAAATAGGGAAAAGTGTTGCTGCTTTGTTTCTGCAGCAAAGAGAAGGGCTTGCGGCTCCGGCTTATGTTTGATGAACTTACTGTTCTCCATTTTACATCTTTGGGATGTGTAACTTGGTTTTTCTTATGAATGATGAAGTAATTGGTTACAGCGCAGGGTCTGTGTCCATTAGCACATCTGCTCAGAGACGCTTGTACTTTCTGAGACATGCTCCGCATACAGGCGACGTATTTGTTCTTGTCTGGGTATGTGCGTTACCTAATACACCTCATCTCCCCATTTGAATTTTAAAAAGAAAGCTAATAAAGAAGATTATTGCACCATGACAATAACAATGCTAATTGATCGCCGGCACAGCAATATCTTGGAGAGGCTTCTGGAGGTTGCCTTTGTGAATTCTGAATTGAGTATGTGAAGGCTCTCTGTTTTAACAGAGTTCCTGCCTCAGGTAGAGACCCCCTTGACTTGGCCAAGCTTTATAATTTCATCCTCAGTATTAGCACAAAAATTGTTATAAATAAAAATGGGCTACACTTAATTCTGGCTTGCTACAACCATAGTAATAACCTTTGCTTCTGGTTCCACTCCAAGGCCAGATACTGTGCTTGATCACGATCTGACCCGTGGTCCGTGCTCGTTCCCATGTCACCCGTGTGGAGCCCAGGAAGGTTCATTGCCAGCAGCAGCCAGGCTGGGGAGCCGGAGGGAAAGCACGGGGAAAGTTTGGCCACTGCTCAACACAAGCGAAGATGCCGGAGCAAAGCAGGTGACCTGCTGGAGGCTGAGAAGGAAATGTATGAGAGCCGCAGCTCTTAGTTATGAAAATCATAGAACAAAATTAAAATTAATACAAGACAAAAGAGGACTGAGATGACTCAGGTCTTGCCCAAGGAATTTAATTTAAAACTGTAACTTTGAGACGCGCCGGGTTGTTTTGTTCTGTGTTTGTGTAAGCAGCCAGCGTGAGGATTATTGCAAGCACAAGACTCTGCCTGGCATTCTTCCAGAGGGGGTGCGTGAGGTTAGAGCTGCAGAAGTCTCCTCCGTTGTGCCGGGGAGCTTTGCCTAAGCTGCCTGACACCGCTTGATCCTTCTGGATATAGAGAGAAGTTTTCCATCATCTGCAAAAAATTAGAGGTTATATGAACAGCGTCATGAGGCGTATCGGTGTAAGTGAATTACGGCACCGATGTGTATGTCACGGAGCGTGTGCCCGGGGCGCTGTGCGGCTCTTCCCCAGGAGCCAGGTACTGCAGAGCATCTTGCGCTGCACACCTGTATCTGAATGGCGACCAGACGCCCAGTCCCTGCCGAGCAGCACTCTCGGATACCCACAAGTCTCCGGCAGATGTTTTATACCCTCCTCTGCTGCGAGAGGTATGGGCAGCTGTTATGAGTTGAGTCTTGAACCCAAATGGAGCCCCAGCCCTCATTAAAACCTGTACTCGTGACAACTTCTAGACACGCTCTCAGCTTCGCTGGCTCCCCACAGTGCACACACATCGCTCGGGGCCAAGTGCGCACATCAGCCCCCTAGACAAGTGCGTGTGCTGCCCAGGCTCAGTGGGGATGGTGGAGCATCCCGCAGCTCCGAGGCTGGACCGGAGGCTGTGGCCCCAGAGGGAGGCAGAGGATGGAGAGAGGACAGAAGTGCACAATGTCACCCTCCCAGCTGCCTGGGCCAGGGCCCTCTGGGGAGATTTTTCTGAAGAAGAACTGTGTCCACTAGGGTCTGTTTCTGCTATGGTCATGAGAAAAAGGCTTGGTGTCCTTTTGGTGTAAACAGGGTGAAACAATGCATGTACCAGACTAATCTCCTCTTCTTGCAGCACTAGACTAACAAAGAGTAGTTACTGCAGTCCAAGGGGCAAGAGCATTGCAAGACTTCCTTCATGTCGTAGCAATTCTCATCAGTTCATTGAGAAAGTCCCAGGAAAGTTCTGAATTTCATCAGAGATAATTGTGGTGCTTTCCCTTTCCCTTCTCTGAATCTCTTTTACCCTTCCACTTCTGCCCAGCCCTGGGGTGTTGCTCTTGGAGGGAACCTCTTCCCTGCTTCACCTTATGCCAACTTTCGGCGTGTCTTGTGGACCTGAGGAGTGGTCCACAAGTGTCTTTCCTGGGTGCTCTTGGAGGCCAGGGGGGCCATCCGTTGCTGTGCTAAGCACGTGGTGGTGATCCCAAAAACCCATAGCACATGTAGCTACGGCATGATTGTATCTTGCTTGCTCTCTGCGTTACGAACAGTATGCAAAGGGTGAAGTAAATAAATGAATAAATCATTGGCATTGTAACACTGCAGACAACTGGAAACATGATATAAATACTAAAGGCTGGATCTATGCTTCCCAGCAGTGTTTGATGTGGGCCACAGAAACGCTACCCCAAGGGACTTCTGATCCCAGAGGACCTGATTTACGCCAGTGCTGGAGATCAAAAGCCCGGATGTGGTGTTGCACAGCTATAATAACGGCTGTCCAAATTTTGTTCAGCTCTAGGTCTGGTGAGACAATGCTAAAATGCAGCCACTGGCAGGCCAGGAACTGAATGATTTGTGTTGGCTGGCTTAGGGAGGGGATCCACTGTTTTCATCACAGGCCAGTACCGGTTCAGCCATGTATGGAGGAAAAGAAGAGGCTTTATAAGGCTTTATGAATTGGCTGGACACCAGAATCTCAGCCCTGCTAGCTGTAGCATTTATCCTTACAAAACTCATCTTCCAGTTGTGGAAATAAGTGGGGCTGGATTCCCGTCACGCAGCCCGGGATTGCTGTAACAGCTGATGAGAGCTGCGGATACTCCGACCTGTGAAAAATCATTCCATAAAAGCCCCGAAGTGCCAGATGTGTTGTTAATAGGTTCCTTTATTTACCTTTTAATATTATTTTTTTATGCCAACCGTTAAGCACAGTCTAGGCACTGGCCCTTGCCAGGGTGGAGTGTTTCTACCCAGACAGGACCATTGGTTATTTACTGTTTAACCAGCCTAGGCGAGACCCTCAGCTCTATGGAGACCAAGTTGTGGATGTCTCCTCCAGCCTGAGGCCAACCTGCAGATCCGTATGAAGTTTCCACACTCGAGATCCCCAGCACGGCGTCCTTTCCAAGGGCCTCTCTTCGCTGGGTATCACAGTTTGGGAGAACCGCGTGAGTTTTCTTCCACTTGAAAATTTGTATCCCTGCGTATTCTGGATTGTGCCCTCAGGGAAACAACATCTAAACTGTAGATCACTGCATATTAGTCTATGGCTCCTATAAATATGAATTTAAACAGTCTATTATCTCAAAGCGCTGTTAATGTTATTATTCCCACTTGTTAGATGCATGCTCCATACTGAATATGCTCCGAATTCATTAGCTTCCATTTTATGTTGCATAAATTTGTAGTCTGCCCTTTCTAAAGAGAAGATGAAACCTGACTGTAAACTGTACTGAACAATTGTTCCAGTGTAGCTTAATTAGTAACTTGGAAGGATTTTGCAAGCCTCTGAGATGGCTTGAAATGCTTGAGTCATTTTATTATAGGATTTGGGGTTAATAGTCCAGATTAATAATACGTATGAGCATTTATTAAACTCTAGACAGCATTTACAAACAGCGAAAATGGTTTATCATACCTGTAACAGCCTCAAGGAAGAGAAACTTGTGACTCAGACTCTTTTCTCTTTTCCTTCGTGCTGAGTCGTGGCTGAAGTTCTGGGGGAGGCTGAGCTCCCTGGGCGGAGGACAGGCTTCATTTCATGGACCGCTCTGTCGCTCCCGAGTTTTCTTCCGAGGACAAACAGATGGCAACCTTTAACTGGGGGTGCTCCACTCGGGATGTGGAGAAGGGGCCTGCTGTTTGGAAGGCAACTGCTTTGTACCTTCAAAAACGTAACTTCCCATAAAAATATTCAAGATGGGCACCAAACTTTTAGGCAGCAAGAAAAACCCTTTGCTAAAGGGAACAGTAAGCATAGCTTGACGTGTTTGGGAGGGATGATGATCTGAGTAGGCCGATTCTTGATGGCTCTGCTATGCCCCAACAGCCTATAACTCAGTACAGATCTCCGATGCCTCCAGTACTTGCTGGGTTGCACACAGCGGCTGATGTACAAATGGATGTGGGGTTTTATGTTAGTGCACTAAGACTCAAGGGTCCCTGGTTTATAGACCACTGCTGGAAACACCGTATTAACAGGCGGTAGTTCATATGCCGCTAGGAAGAAGCAGAACAAAACTCCCTATAGGGAAATTTAAAACTTCCTTGACTGAGTCTTCCTAACTTCACGAGATCAAACTTTCTCCAGATCTAAGTGAGAGGAACGGCACCAAAAATATAGTGATGCACCCATTTATGCCAGCAGAGATTCCTAACCAGGCACTGAGATGCACCCCTGCCTGCTGGAGAGAGGCAGCAGGAAGCAAGTAAGGCGAGTTACATGAAGAAAGAGACTTCTAGCTTGAAAACGGAGCCTTAGGAAGCAAATTGAAAACCGGTGCAACAAGATGGCAGTGTGCAGGACCATTGGAGAGGTCCAGCATCAGCAAACCTGTGCGAGTGTGATTAATCCACGGGCTGTTCTCCAACGCCTGCAGGCGCCTTCGTTGAAGGTGCAACATGAGGCTGGCTGGGGAAGGGCAGGCTTTTCCATAAAGACATCACACGGCTTGCCATAGTGACGAACGCAAATGTATTTGGAGAGCCAAATTCGTCTCTGTGTGTAAAGGCTGAGTATAACTCATCAAATTAGAGTTTGCGAGACACATCAACCTAGCGCTGGCTCTCTCCACGGGACTTAAATTTCCTTTAAACAGCTTTCACGTGGTGTGCAAACTGGAAACAGGCGCGTTAGTGATGCTCACAGCGGGGCCTGCAGTGGAGCAGCGGCGGCGAGGATGACTCAGAATAACAAACCTTGTCATCCCGGGTGAGCGCAAGTGAGCGGCAAGGCAGCAGAAGGGAGAGCCGAGGGGACACCTCCGGGAGAGCGATGAGGCTGGGGCTGGCAGAGGGGACACCTCCGGGAGAGCGATGAGGCTGGGGCTGGCAGAGGGGGCTGTGTGCCCCACAGCCCCGCTGGGAGCTGTGGGCAGGCGGGGGCCAGGGGAAAGGGATCTCCTGGACATTCTCGTTGCTGTGCTACCAGAGGCTGTTTCCTCCTGCAAGGGAGATAAGAAGAAGCTGTTTGGAGGAAAGACTTTTATTCTTTGCTAATTCATCCTCCGAGCCTTGTGCAGGACATCCAGGAGTCCCTGTCTGAGGGCTCTTCTGGGTCCAGGGGTGGGAAGGGTTGGTGGGAGAGCAGGGCATAGCACCACTGCACCGCCTTCAGCTTGTTTTATTGGTGCTGTTCACAGCCCTTCCAGCCCTATCTCTCCCCTGCTTTCTTGCTCTGTCTCCCATCCAACCCATCAGAAACATCTTGGAAGGTTTTCACCAAATGATGCAGAGACCTGGGACCTGCTGAGCTGGCCAAAGTCTTCTCCGGAGGTTTAGGAGGAGCCAATGCAGAAATTTAGCTGTGTCTATCATGCAGTGAAGGTGGACTGGGGAACAACCACCTTGAACTTTGTCTATTCAATTTGCATTGGTATTGTGAAGGAAACGTAGGTCCCACTGAAGATGGTGCTGGGCTTCTCTTTTTGGCGCACCTGGGTCAAGATCACCCTTTTTATGTCTGTGATCAAATTAATTATTCGGTTTCTGGGCACTGCTTTTAGCCTCTCGTTGTTTTCAACTACAAAATCAGTGGATTCGACTGTGTTGGTTGCCTTTCAGTTCTGTTGTTAAGATAAATAAGAAGTCAGGAGATTGCAGACCCAACCCATATGCAATCTCCTCAGGTGGGTTGGTGGTTGGGAAGTTTCCTCCATCTGTCAGGGTTGTCTTTGAGGCTTGCTGAAACCTTTGGCGTGACCTGCTGATTTCAATGTCTGCCTAAATATTTACAACCAAGTAAAACAATCGTAGCATCCAAGGCATAAAACTGCTGATCACCCACATGCTCCTATCTGGCATATCTCTTGTCCAGCCGTGACAAGCCCAGTGAGCAAATCTGGTTTAGTTTGAAGGCAAGTCTACGTTGCATGAAGGACTTACCTCTGCTCCTGCCCATTCAGCATCACCCAAGACAAAAATCCTCCTGCAGCCATCCAAATCAATCTAATTGTAAGCAACATAAAATGGTGCTTTAAATAAGTCTCATTTGCATACTGAGAAAAACTTCTCGGCTTACTGAATATGGAAATTACCAGTGGAAAATTATTTATCACCTCAGTATCAAAATATCAGTGGTTGGCTGGTGCCTTTGGGAAAATCAATTGTGATACAGCAATATTTCTCACTTCCCCATATATAATGTGATCTGCCAAATTTAATCCAGTTTTGCATTTGATGGTCCCCAGTAGGATGAAAAGGTGAAGCTAATGTCATATAAACAATGCCAAGCATCAGACCCCATGAAATTTTATGTGACAGTTGAAAGGTGCCGAATTATCCCAAAATAGTCTGGGGACTTCACAGTTCATGCAACCTGGCAGTTTACAACAATGCAAATATTTTGCTGCTCACTTTGCTTCTGTTCTCTCTTTTTAATTGTAAATTCAGTACCAGTATTTCAACCTAGCAGGTGAGAGAATGGAGGGGTTTCATGCCGTGCCATGCACTACCCTCAGTAACGAAATGCTGTAGAGGGAGAACGTGGAGGCAGAAGCAAGTATTTGCCAAGGCCAAATCCTTCCCTCTTCACTCACTGTTGATCAACCAAAACTCTCCTCTGCTGCCATAACAGGGTAATTTTCCCTAAATGCGGCCAAAATGAGAGATTTGTCCAAGGACTTATCATGAGCCAAATTGCAGGGGGTTTTACGATGCAAAAAATAGCCTGCTTTTTTGCTCTTCCCCTGCCTTCCCAGCTCCTGAGAACACTGTCTCTATTACGTGGGCACATCATCACTAAGGGAACTCCTTGTTTTTCATGTCATTATCTGCAAAAGGAGTCTGATGTATATGTAGGATGTTAAAAATGTGTGCATTTATTGAAAATTGCCTGAGTAAGATGAACTACTGTTGAGAGTATTTGAGTACAGCCTACAGACTGCTGCAAGTTCCCAGTCCAAGGAAAGGGCTAGATGTGTTTTTCTGTTTCCTCCAGATTCTCTTGGGCAGTATTGCTAACTGCCACTCACCTCTGACATCTGGGATCTGGTTATTTTACTGTGAAAAATCTCTTTGTGATTATATCTGTGCTGGGGTTGCCCAGTTAATTTCAGTGAAGGGCGGTGGTGTCAGCAGGATGCAAAGGAGAGATCACAGAATCCTTTTGGTTGGAAGAGACCTTTAAGATCACCAAGTCTGATCGTTAACCTAGCACTGCCAAAACCACCACTAAACCACGTCCTTCAGCACCACGTCTGCCCATCTTTTAAATACCTCCAGGGATGGCGACTCAACCACTTCCCTGGGCAGCCTGTTCCAATGCTTGATAACCCTTTGGGTGAAGAAATTTTTCCTAATATCCATCCTAAACCTCCCCTGGCGCAACTTGAGGATGCTCGTTATAGAATGGTTGCGACTGCTGGACTTTTTTCATTCCTTAACCAGACCTGCATCAGACATCAGTGTTGTCTACCAGTCCAAATTTGTCAGCTGCTGCATCTCTGCAGTACTGAGTGCATATTTTAGTAGGCTCAAGAGCTTCCAATTTGCCTATAATGAGGCCAATTATCAAACAAACACTATGCTGGTCTCCATCACACGTGTCATGGGACCTGGGGACAGAAGGACTAGGACTCTGCACAACGTGCACAAAGACATCATTAAGGTTGTAGTAAATTGGAATAGGCGCTACATGGACATGGGACAAAAAGTTTCTTTTAGCTGATAACCAATGCTTATAAATATCCCCTTAACATGTTTTTATAAGGAACGATGGCAGATTTTCTTAAGATCTCGGTGACCTTCTTATGGGCTTGAGGGGAAGGCAGGTTTTCGCTGAGCTGCTTTGCAGTCAAAGTAAGAGTAAGGGGTGCATTGCTCTGGGCGCAAAATGAGTGTAAAGGTAAATCTCTGTGACAGACATGAGTAATGTCTGTAATGAGTAACCAGGTTAAAGCAACTAGCCATAAAGAGGGGGGTGAAACTGGTGAGCTTCTAAACCTGTAATGTGCTGGATGCCAGTTCTTCACTGCCAGATTACTGGCATTTAACTTGGGACTTGCCAACAAGCTGATGGAAGAGTTTCCTGTGGGTTTGTTGTTCTGGAAAATATTGTGAGTTTATCTTGAAAGCAGTCCTGTACTTTTAGTTCTTTTGCAAACTGTTCATTGACAATATTCCTACATTTGTGCTTTCTTTGCTTAGTTTCATAATTAAGAAGTACTTTTTTCTAGCCTTTCACAGCTGGCAAAGGGACAGAGGGACCCCCGGGAGCGCCCTGTGGTGCTCCTTATGGACCCACCCATGGCACTGTGGCCAGGCTCTGTGAGGACTGGCAGCAGGAGCTGGGGGCTATAAAAGCAGGAGTTCTCTGTGCTTCAACTGCAGCACAAGGCTCGTTTGCTTGCAGGGGCTAGTGAAGGAATTAAGATGGCTAGCAGAAATAGGCACATCCCCAGCACAGGATCAGCCTGCTCCTTGGACCCCCAAGGCTGAAGGTGCAGGTCTGGGAACCAGGAGTGTGAAATGTTTTAACTTCCAGAAAACCAAATATGCGTTTGTTATTTAAAATCATTCTCCGTCGCTCTGTTTGTTGTTCTGCTGTTGTTCTCAGGAGGTGACTCTCAGCTTGGACTTAAAGATCTGGTGAAAGAGAGTGATTGCCAATTATAAACTCAATACCCATGCCTTTCTCACATGGCAGCAGCTGGCCTGTGCTTCGATAGCAGCAAAAGACCCCTCTGGCAGTGCTTTTGGAAGAGGTTTGGTTTGGCTTTTCTCCTCCTGAGGAGGCAGAGCCTGTCTGCTGCCCGCACAAGGGGGTGCAATGCCCAGTCCCCACGCCCCATAGCCAGCATCGTGGTGCCACCACACAAGGGGACGTGGCTGAAACCGCGGAGCCTGTTGGGCCCAGAGGGTTCATCTTGTTGGGATTTATGCCGCCGTGAACACGGGCAGAGTCAGGCCTCTGGCTACGTGACCGTTACACAATTTTCATTCATCATTTTTGGTTGGCTCCGGAGCCCTGTTAAATAGGTTTTTTCCATTAGCTTTAATGGGCGCGAGGTTTAGCTTGGTGTCTGAAGCGGGGCTGCAGGGAGGGAGACTGGGGTCCCGGCCGCAGCCACCACCTCTCGCCACTGCTGCCCTGTGTCTGCTCAGCCATGCGGGGTGGCTGTCGGTGACCATCCCCTGACACCTCAGGCGTTTGGAACGTGGCCTCTGCCCCTGCAAACAGCCCCCTCGCAGGGGACAGAAACCAGCCGTGTCCTGTCCTTGCGCAGGACCGGGAGATCCTGGAGGCACTTGGAGATGCGCTCCCTGCCCTCAGGGAGGTGGCCGAGGGGACCGCCGGGCTGCAGCCTCCTCCCAGCAGGGCTCAGACCTGCTTCGCCCAAGCGCTGTGCCCTGGAGAGCATCAGCCCGGGCTGATCCAGCCCAGAGGTTTCACCGCAGCGGGGATTCAGAGCGGCCGATGAAATCTGGGGAGTGAGATGGGGGCAGGCGGAGGGGGGTCTGCAGAGCGATGGACTGATCAGAGCAGCTGTAACCACCAGAGACTAAGTATTTTCTCCCAGTTTAGCTATGAAAATCAGACAGAAAACCATGAAGGCAAAGTTAGCGTGATCCAGTTATGAGACATCTTCAGCTAACCAAGCCAAGTATCTGCTCAAATACTGATATCTTGTATTTTCAATGTGAAATGGGAATAGCTGCGTTATATAAAATATGAAAGGCACATTATTGTTTCAATGCGACCTTTCCAAACAAATTTGTATTCACACTGTATCTTAATGGACGGATGCGGGAAGCAGACAGAAATTTATCTTCTCCAGAGAGTGATACATCAGTGCCTGGTTCACAGGAACATTTTTCAGACATCTCAAGAGCACCATGCGCAAAAATATACATACCATGAATTTCCTGAGCAGACAAGGGCTAGCTGGAATGACGACAATGGTAGGAAGAGCACAGACCAATAGCAGAAACCTGGCAGGAGAAATCAAGATTATTTCACTGGAAATGCAGTGAAAAGAGCTAGGAAAAAGTTTGTTCGCTCATTAGGCAAATTATTTGTATTTCCTTTGCCGCCTGTCCCCAGCGTGCCTTTCGTGCAGAGTTCAGCTTCCAGGATACTCAGACCTCCTGAGGAACCCGCTCCCAGGGAAGCATCTCGCTCCCCCCCGCCTTTGAAGAGCCCGGCCTCTGCCTCTGAGGGAAATCTGAGCCAGTGGAAACTTTTGGAGGGAAGTATCACTGTCAAAAAGAGGCCAGCTGAGGTCTTTTAAAGAGCATTTTGCAAGAAAACACAACTTCGTTGCAGGCCTTGCACCCCTCCAGCCTAATTTCCCCTGACAAGACAGCGGTGGCAGCAGGGTTGTTGGACCAGTGGAGCGCGGTGACTGTTTTCTTTCCCTTCCTGTAGACATTAACAACTGCTCTCTCCCTTTTAAACAAATCCACACAACCGAAGACAAGTTGTCAAGAAATATTAAATCACTCTTTTGGTAAAGCATCCAAAGCGCGGACTCGGCTTTCGCACCTGAGAGGGCAGAATCTTCCCCAAGACGGCTTGTGCCATCACCCAGGGTTGCAGGGACACTGCACTGTGACGGAAGTAGATGGCCTCCTTGGGTAGCAGGCCATAAGTGGCCTCAGCACACCTCAAGTGGGATCCCATGATGTGTTTTGGGGTGCGGTCTCCCAGTGTTTAGTGGAGGTTTCTTCTCATCCCAGTGGTATTGCCCACACTGAGATTCAGTAGCCCCAAGGTATTTGCTGACTTGCCCCCGTGCTGCCTCCAACAAGTTGTATTGAAGCAAAACCAGTCAATACTGCAACTTCAGAGGTTACTGAGACCTCCTGGGCAGGCAGTTGATGCAGGGAGTGAAGTTGTGTCAGGTCTGGAAAGATCAATGCACTTGAAGGGGAAGCGCTCTACAAATCTGATGACTTTTCACTTGGCCTTTGCTTGTCCCAGGAGACTGATCATATCGAAGGGGCCTAAGTCTGGAAAGGCTGGGTTAGAACTGTTATCCTAGTTAAATATTTAACTCTTTGTGGCATTTTTCCTCAGTGGATGTCAAACGGGTTACAAAAGCTTTTGGTGTCACTGTCACATTACAGGTGAACCCAATGAAACCTTTCTGGTGGCACTTTTGGGACCAGAGGGTCTGTGCGGGGAAGCCTGGCCCCACCACGGTGAGGGCAACAAGTGGGGCTCCAGCACAGTCCCTGGGTCACAGCCTGAGTTTGTCACCCTTTACAGCCCTCTGACACACAGGTCCCAGGCCATCGCTCTCCTTTTCTACTCTAGCTCGTTCACTGACCCTTCTGCAAACGTGAAGCCATAACTATAACCATCAGACTTATGGCATCATGCACAGGCTTTACTGGGACATTGGCTCTTTATTCTTGCAGTGCAATTTTCCTGCTTTTTCCCCTTCTAATAAGAGCCACAATGGATAGATAAGCATTTAAAATACACCAGCCAAGAGTGGTTGACTGGTTGGCTTTGTCGTAGCAAGCCAGGAGGGACCGAGCTTGGTGTCGCGAGGTGCGGAGCAGCAAGTGGGAGCTTCTCTGTGAGCGGTCTGGATGTGACAAGAGCAATCGGTGGATAGCATGAACTGGTAGCAAGGTGGGGTGGGAGAAGAGGAGGCGCAGTTTAATAAGCCATGTCCCCCAAGGTCAAAACAGTCTGCAAAGCCAGCTGCGTGTCCCCGATTGTTTCTCAGGAGGGTGTTTGAGGGATGGGGAAAATCTCCAGACCCACGCAGGTGGTACAGAGGAACCTCCCCGTGCCTGCAGAGCTAGGGTGTCTCCACATGGGGTTAACCTGTGGTGGAGGAGAGCGAGTGAAGCTGTTCCCAAAGCCACATTGTGCACGTTCACTGCTGCCAAAGAGGACTGGAGGGTACGGCAAACATGCCAGCACGCTGGCTAGCTGGAAGCTGGCTTTCTCCCCGGAGAGGCTGCAAGCTGCCTCCTTAGCAGGGAGGGCTGGCCCAGTGCCTGGTCGCTGCCATCCCTCCTCCGAGGGCTCCTGGGCTTGCTGTGACAAGGTCCTCCTGAAGAACATGTGCATGACGCCCCCACACCCCGCTCTGTCTCTCCCAAATTGGTGCCTGATTGCCACCGCGTGCTGTCTGCTCATCAGAGCAGCCCTGTCTCTGGGCTGTAGGAAAACATGATTTTGTAGCACAGCGATGAGTCTGTGGAAAGCGTGGCCTGAACCAGACGGTCAAAAACTCAGGGCAGGGAGGACGGTTTTCAGTCTCTTTTGGATCCGTCTGGGCAGCCGGGAGCTTGTACCACCTCCTGAGGTGAGCCCCAGGAGGCAGGGGCTTGCCCTGGCGTGGAAGATGCTTCTTTCCCACATGCCACCTCAGCAATTCGGGCTGCATCGGCTGCCACAGCACGAGCGAAGGCACAGCTTGAGTTGGCTGGAGCACGCTGAGGCTCCTGCGGGCTTCTCTGGTTGGCAGCAGCTCAACAGGGATCCTGTGATAACAAGGATGCTGTGATTTGCCGCTCCTGCTGCTGGATGTCAGCGTTATTTTTAATGCCTTGAGGACAGTGTTTGATTAGGGAGAGAATTCCAGAAATGGCAGATTGTACTCAATTGGTGATGCAATTAGTAACGTAATTACAAACTGCCTAATGCCAGAAGTATATTGTGGCTAACAACAGTCTGTGCTATGAGAACACATTTGGATCCCAGCTCTGGCCCTGGATCATGTGCTGGCTGCTTGCGTGGCTCCACCAGCAGGTAAAAAAGCCCAAATCCTAGTGGACCTTCCACTTGAAGGAAATGCCGGCTGGATGTATGGCTGGTGGTGTAATTTCGGCAGCACTCCAGCAGCGTTACAACACTCTCCTTGTTTCTCCCTTTTCCTCCTTGAAATCCCAGCTGCACGCCACGCTGCCATCATCCTCCTTCCCCTCCTTTAGATCATAGGCTCTCTGCACCCAGGCAATATTACTGACTGTGGGTCTGCGTTGTATGGGGTTTTTAAGCCTTAAAACCTGTGAACATTCCCATTTCTACATGGTACATTGCAGAGATGGCACCAGCTGGCTGGTCTCCGCCATTAGTATAGTGAGCGGTGGCAAAGGTGTGATGGCCTTCCTGGAGGTGCCTGGGGCAGAAGAGGAGGGAAGAAGGAGCCCAACAACTGGAGGGTGCACCTAATAATGTGACTTGGGCATTTTTCAGCGCAGTGATTTTACGGCAGGAGATTTATGCTTGTATGGGCGCCCAATGAAATGGCTGAGTCTGGCCATATGCCTCCTGTTACAGGATTAAGGTCTTGGTTGAAAATTCGGGCATGAAGAATACTCCTATTTAATGTATCTCTAAGAAAGGAAATATTTTTAACTATATGAGGAGAGATTATGAGAGCAAAGGTGGCGCTTTCTTGCATAATTATTAAATCATCATTATCTCATAAGTGCAAGCTTCTTAATAGCTTAATTGGTGTCTTTCAAAAGCAAACAGTTGTTATAACTTACTCCAGAGTTTCCAGCACATGGCTTTAGATTTCTGTAGCTTCATATTCTTCCGCCAGTCAGCTGAATAATTAAATAGCTAGGCCGGAGATTTTATTATCCAGAAAATCTGCAATTGAGAATTTGTTGCACAGAAAATGGACGCATTTCTTTTCCGAATACATTTGGACACAGTAAGGATCTGAACCTCTAGGGATCTCATTTATAGAAGTTTTCCAAGTGTTAAGTGATATTAAATTAAGTGAAATGAAACACTTTTGAGTCTAAATATTTCGCATGTCTGTATAAATGGCTTCTTCTATTATTGAAGTGTATGAGTTGCAGGCTTACCTCTACATTTTCAGCACGGTGAGCGAGGATGTAGCCCTGGGACACCTATTAAAGGTGATGAGTGTCAGTGTGCCCATGTACTTCCTCGCCATCTGTGCAAGGTAAAATGCCGGCAAACAGCCTTTTCATTTCTTCACCTTCACAAAATGCCTCGCAGCTTGTTTTCTTCTGGCCTATCTGGAGCTCTGTGCTGTTGGCACTGTAGAATGATTTTTCTTTCAGAAATTACTTGTATTATGGGGCCTGGCACCCTATCTTCAATAGTCCAGGCAGTGACACACTGCAATAGGAGCTGATCTCGCAGAACGCGTTTGACACGACCCCATTGCCTTTGGCTTCAGAGGTGGACGTGCACTCCTGGCAGGGCAGGGAATAAGTGCTTCCCAGGACCGGGATGGGATGAAGGGCTTTCACTCAAGCTTTGGGTTTTATTTCAAAAGCTGCCTCAAGTGAAGCTTATTAAAGGCTGAAATACAGAAACGAATGACCAGACTTCAGGAGCAGCAGGTACCCAGCTGTTCCCCCTGAGCTAGTGCCTGTGTCCGGGAGGACGTTCACAAAAATCAGTACTTGCTGGTTTCCATGTTAGAGAAGCCTTTAATATTTGGCCCTCAAATCCTGAACCCCGGCATTAACAGGGGTTTATGGAGGCTGCAGTGAAGTAAATCTTGTTACTTCACAAAGTTGATTAAGTTTGTCTTGATTTTAAATGGCATGGTGCGTGGTACTCTATTCAGGCTTGATCCATAGCCTATTAAATTCACTAAAAGACTTCTGTGGATGTCAGCAGGCTTTGGGTCAGGCATTCAGTGTGATAACAGTGCCTTTTTAGCCCGCTGTTGTCATTCAGAACGTGTTTGTTGCAAAAACCCAACAGATTTCCAGGATATGTAACTGTCTCTTGTCGTTCTGTTAGCCATAAAGTTTGGGGAATTACCCACACCGTGTTAGGGTGTAACAGATGGGGAATAGTGTACTGAGAACAGTGTACACACAACGTAAGCATTGCTTCAACGCACAACAACTGTAACATGAAAGTCTCCATCTTGATTTGTTTAAACTGTTGTTATTTAAATCACTATTCATTGACCACAGAGTCGTCTCTTGAGAAGGATACTAATTTTTGAGCCCAAGCTGAGCTTTGCTCCATGTTGGCTTATGAAGCAGGCTTCCTTAGCAAGCCTTGCTGGGACGTCTTTTGAGCAAACACCAATGAAATGGTGCCAACCAGAGCCCCACGGGTTTCTCCAGTGGTTGGAGTCTTTGAAGCCACTCATGACACAGACTGGTGCCGGTTGCTCTTGGCCGGGAGAGAAGAGCCTGTTGACACTTGACCCTCTCTGGTTTGAGGCAGGTTTGGTTGCTGATGGAAGAGGGCATTGCTCAGGACCTGCTGGAGCATCCACCACATGTCCTACCTGCTCTTGGCCTTCCTCAGCCACATCTGCAGTCTGAGCCGACGCTCTGGGGATCTTGCTCCTTCGCAGAAATGGTCTTCGTGACTCAGCCCCTCTTTTGCATTCTCCTTTGACTCACCAAAGGTCACATAACTGTGACATACTCTTGTCAAAACTTTTGGGTCACCCCCATACATAGGATAGTTGGGGTAAAACCAAGCAGTCTTAAAGTGTCCACAAACCAATCACTCTGGTCTGCAGTGAGGCGAGGAAACACACTGACAGAGCCGTGTTTGTACAAACTTCTGTGAAGTGTTTTCCTCACCACTCTGGAGCATTTTTTGAACTTAAGCTCATGTCCTAGGAAGATCTCCAGTCCCTGATATATCATCTCCTCTGAATACTGAATCTCTCCTCCCCTTGTGTACACAGGTTTCTTCAGTTGACCCAGCTGTTAAGCATGGTCTATTTGCTATAAAAGCATACCTTTTTCTCTGCTCAGATGCCTGAGTCCCTGGAAATCTCTCATCTATACACCCTTTAAGGTTTGGTGGTTTCCAAACCTCCTTGTTCACCCTGATTTCTGTGTTCTGTGGTTTGGGCACTCCCTACCTTGGCCATCCTGCTTCAAAAGATGCATGAGAGAAAATTTGATGCTTCTTAGACAGAAACCACTGGTCTGTGGTTTCCTCCTTTGAATGAGAGCCACCAATAATCATCTGTTATCACTGTTTTGAGAGATAACATGGCACCGCCCCATGAGCAAACACTTATCCCAGACACACTGCCAGTGATGGTACTGAAAAGAGTCCTCAAATAATTAACTATTTGTACTGAAATACTACCTCAGAAGAAAATCAGGAGGGAGAAATCAGAGGGTACTTCTCTGCAAGTGAGGTGGGAGCAGGGCTTCGATGATCTTAAATGTCTTTTTCAAACCTAAGTGAGTCTCTGACTCTGAGAGCCTGAAGGAGGTCTGGGGTAGCACTGGACCCCAAACTTGGGGTTGTCCTTGGTGCCCTGCCTCCCACCACACGGCCTGCCTGCTTACAGCCCAGCTGCCTTACAGAGAGTGCTGGAAACAGCATTTGTTTCATTCCAGCACATTTAAGTGACTGCGAAGTCTCCAAAGACAGTTAAACTATTTAACGTGTCTCACAGGACCTATCGTCGGGTTTTTGCAGTCTTTCCTGGGGAAGCTGTGGCTGCTCAGGGACCGTGGGAAGCGGGCGAGTGCCAGACCGGGGGTTTTGGCAGCCTGGGATCCTGCTCCGGGAACGCCAGCTCTGCTCCTCGTGGTGCCACCACCAGCTGCTGCTCCACTGCTCGGGAGCAAGAGGTGAGTCCGGCTTTGTCCCCACGCTTTTGCCACAGCACCTACTGATGCCCTGTGTTTTGCTTGAAATTATCACAATTTGCATAGAGAACGCTGGCTGCATGGATATTTTTAGGGTGATAAAATTATAAAGATGAACTGGGACAATGAATTGAATCAAGGGAGTGGCTTTCGGCTCCTGTTCCCTTGCAGACGGCTCCTGCTTTATTTATAGCTGCATGTATGTGCGTGTATCGCTACGTGTTCACCTCTTGCCGAAAATCAGATCAAATCTTCCCGGCACAGATGATTCCCAGTCCATGTTTCCTTATTCATCAAAGAACCATTGCATCATGTTTCATGTCTAAGTCATACCTAGAAATGCATGAAGCGGAGCTTTTTTGAGCTGAATTACGACCAAATGAGTAGGAGGTGCAGCTACGAGCCTTTGATGTAGACAAACCAGGAAAGCTCTCTCCATGGCAAGGAGCAAGGAGCCACTCTCTCCTTCCCAGCACAACTCAACTCCCTGTTCTCATAAATTGCTTAAATAACTAATAGCTTAAAAAGGTGCTCCCATGAGCGCTCATCGGCTTTCTGATCACTTCAGAGCTGTCCATTTGACTCGTAACGAGATCTTTGTGTTCTGCCTCCATAACGCTGCTAAAGGAGCTGTAATAATAATTAACAACATCACAACCAGTCATGTTTTACGACCACTGCTGAGGCTGGCCAGGGAGAAAATTGTATTTGGATTTTGGCCCGCTTGTTTTAATCAGGCTTCCGAAGCCCTTTTAACTTGTTTAAATACCTGTGAGCCTTCGTCTAACGGAATTGTTTCTATTAGGCACGAGGATGTGTTGCAGTCAGTGATGGATCTTTAGAGCAAGTTGTATGGCTGGGGAAATGGGCTGTGCCGTAAATACCCGTAATGCGGTGGTCCTGAAAGGCTGTGCAGGGCAGGGGTTTTGCTGGTGACCCAGGAGTGCCCGTAACGTTTCTGTGTGTTTTATACAGAACTAGGAAAAGAGAAGGGAAGAGAAGCCCACGGTAGCAGGGATGGAGGGGAGCAGCTCAGGGTTCGCTTTGCTTTGCAGGGTTTCAGATCAGGGCTGGTCTGCAAGGGAGGGGGGAGACAGCGCTGTAAGTTTTGTCAGTCACTAATCTCTTTGCCATTGCTAAGTAATTGCAGACACGTTAAAAAAAAAAAATCCCAAATGCTGCCCTGACTCATGCTGTCCTCATGCTGGCTGAGGAGCTGCTTAATAGATGAGTATCAGGTTGAAAACCTTCATCTGCCAACGTGCAGATGAAGCAGATAAGCAGAGTCCCTCTCCTTGGACTCCTTCAGAAGCAAAACAAACAAACAAACAAAGCAACGCGCTCTGACCTGCAAAAAGTGTGGGTTTTTTTGCCGTTTATCTCCTTCCTGGAAGAGGTGTCCTCGCCCGTTTGCAGTGCTCGCTGCCAGGGCTGCACGTCTTCCTCCCTGGCTTTCCTGCCCCTCTTTGCCTCTCGTCTTTTTGCTCCTCTGATAAAGGAACCGGGGCTGGGTAAATGCGAGCAGAAAGGCAAGGCAACCTTATTCATACGGCGTTTCTGTCTCAGCTGCCCAGAGCACTGTGCAATTACAGAACTCAGGCACTTAAAATAACATCTGGGTAAAGAAGCAAAATGAAGTGTAACTTATGGTTCACGATCAGTTCCCCCCAAAAAAGAAGAAAAGATTAACAGTTAATGGCTTGTCTAAAGAAATCCATCTCTTTAATGGCTTTGAGACTCCAAAAAGGCCAGCCTAGGCAAATGCCCTGAGATGACCGCTTCTCCTAGCAATGCTGCAGTTCTGATGTAACTTGAATTTATTCTTTTAAATGTTTTTCTGGGTTTTGTGGTTTTTTGTTTTGGGTTGGGTTTTTTTTTTTTTTAAATCACAAAATTAAGAGATCTCTTTGGTATGTCCTTTTGGTCCAGTGCAACTTTCCCCGGAGGACTGGAATGATCTCTTGCAGGCTGGCTATCACGGCTAGGTTTGGAGAGGAAAAATTCAGGGGAGATTTTGATGAAGAAAGAGGCAAATCTTTTGCACAATGCTAAAAGCCATTGCCCAGAGGCTGTCCTTTGCCTGCCTGCACACAACTTCCCTGAGGGCGAAGGGACAACAGCAAGAGAATAAACATTATGGAGACAGAAAACAAGTTTTCCGATCCGACCTATGTGTTTGTCTTTACTCTGCCAAATGCCTGTTTGCTCGAACAGCCCAAAGAAATAGGGGAGAGGGAGGTTGGTGGTGGGCACATAGAGCCTGGACTCTCCCAGCAGCAATTTCTGCTGGAAATCCATGTGCTTGACTTGGTAAATGTTGCCTAAAGGGAACGGTCTAATTTCTGTTCTTTCCCCGCCATGCTGCAAGGTGGGGAGAGCACCCCAACCTCCCGAGGGGGCCAGTGCTGCCCCGAGTCCCTGCGGTTTTGCCTCTCGTCTGCGGGATGTCTGCTCAGGCTGGAGCAGGGAGACTGCGGTTGGGAAGCGCCGATAGCACCTGGTTAGCTGGGGAAGCGCGAGGCTGTAAGAAAATAGCCCTGGAGGGCAAACGTTAAAGAGTGGGAACTGAGGGTCTAAATGGAGACTGGAAATGGCTCTTTCTGCTCCAGCTGGTGAGCAGGTTTGAAGCCGGGGGGAACCAGGAAAGAGTTGCAGGCTGAAAATCAGCTGAAAAGGGCTGGAAGAGCTTTAAGAAGGTAGCAATGATTGCAGAGAGTGCAGGTCAACTTTTCTTGTCCAGGAAAATAAAATGAGTACCTTAACTGGAAAGATGCTCTGCAGGCAACCCACTGTACGGAAGAGATGTCAGCTCCATAGATGTCAAGGTCAGGTGGGCAACTTACAGTCTTGAGACTCAATTTCAGAAGTTGAAGATGCTTCAACAGGTGGCAAGTCAGTGCGGTTTGTGTCTTAAATTTTTAGGACAGAACAAAGCCCACTTAGCTGTCTTACCCTGTCGTATCTTTTTCCTATTGTCAGCATTTTGCAGCAGTTTTAACCACACAGAGAGAAGATATAGAAGAATACTCACTTTTTAAATGGGACCCATTTAATTTCCCTAAAAGCGACAAATACTTGTTGCACCTTACTCAGGTCAGCAGTATGGCAAGCTGAGAAATATCATATTTTCATGTTCTTACTTTGATAAAATAGCTTTTGTACTCTTTAATGGGGAGGAGGGGTTGCCAAACCAAATGTGAAGCTAAATTTGACATAAACCCCCGTTGTTTGTCTTTGGGCAGAGAATAAGCCCAAATAACAAAGTTGAAATCTCAGTTTTATCCAACATGGTGTTTCTGACAGTTCTGGTCCAGGGTGCTGCAACACTGGTTCAAGCCAACCACAAAATGTGGATCCAGTCCTTTCCTGTAAGCTTTGGGTTCACCTTTATTTCCAAGCTCTGGCTGCTCCAATCCTACCATACGGAATAACAATCCAGTCAAAGCTGCCTAGCAAGAGTGCTCTCTGTACCTTTTTATCAGCAGAAGTTTCCTTGATCACCATGTTCCTGCTGTTTTTCAGGCTCTGATATTAACGGCATGAGTTGCCTGGAAAGTAACGTGAGACAGGGCAACACCACAGCATCTCTCTTCTCTTCCGAGCCGCCCTTCCAGACTCCTCTACTCTGTTTCTACGAAGATCTGGGTGCAGTGCCACTTCAAATGCCAAATTGAAAAATAAGTCGGTTTTTCCAACTTTAGATGCTGCAACAACTCAACACAAACAAATGCAATGAAAATAATTAAAGTTCAAATAGAAACTCGGTATCATTAAAGATCTGCCATCATATCCACGCAGACCCATAGTAATTACAATGCATGCACAGTAATAGAAGCCTAATGGTTGCAAAATGTTCTTTGGATTAATTGGCTTTGGCAGCTTACACACTCACATGATTTTCTACATTTTTGCCCATCCTGACAATCATCCTGCGCTCTAGGCAGTCTTTGCCTGAGCTGTCTGTCTTTATAACCATCACATTATTCTGGCTTTTTGAACACCATAGTGCAGTAGTTTGCCTCTCAGCACCCAGTATGGTTTAATCAGGTCGTTATTTGTGCCCTGCTGTGGGGAGGATAGCTGCTTCTTTCCCTTATAGAGAAGGCAGTTTGCACAGGGAGGGCAACGGCATTCCTGGAGACACGAGAAAAGTGAGTGGTGGGGCCTGGGGACAGGGACTCTGATCTTGCTTCACAGGGGAACACCACTCGGGGATCACCACAGAAATAACAGGAGATCTTAGCGTGGGTTAGGGAATGAACGCCAAACCATGGATATTTCTATGCAAATAACAGTCAATGCAAACAAACAAAGCAAGGACTAAGAGCGCGGGCTCCAAACCCACTACAGTTTGATAGACTGGTTCCAGAGTTTGCAGAAATGTGGTCGCAACTAGGAAGCATCGGTGCTGTTAATTCCCCAAAAAGCCAGTGTGCTCAGCTGGGCAGCTCCAGGTCGGCGGGACCAGGACCCAGAGACAGCACATACCCCGTGGAAGGGGCACCATGCCACGTACGGTCCCGTCCACGCAGCAGCAGAGGATTTTACAGCATTATAGCTCTGACTTGGCAAGTGCTAAAGCTCTGGCATTGAATTAGGTGACACTTAAGCGTGTACTTAAGTGCCTCGCTGCATCAGGATCTAAATTGCCTGGAATAAGGAAAGATGACTTGCAACAGACAGGCCACAGTACGGCAGATTAAGCCTGCCTTCAAAAGTTAGAGTTATCTAAGTAAATTGGCACCAGTGTCAGCACGAAAGTAAGCCTTTAGTAGGATGAAGTGTTTCGAATGACTGGTGGAAGCATTGCTTTTTGGAGCTCTTGGCTGTGAGTTTTGCAAATGCTGCGACGTGGTCCTACCAGCAAGCTCTGCAAGACGCTTACCAGTAAGACGCTATGGCTTCAGAAAAGAACGACGGCGTCGCCGGTATCTTACGAAACATCTCGGGAGAAACGAGGAAAACGTCCCCCGACCCATGCACGTGCAAGTGAATGTCAGCTCGGCTCCCGCAGGTGATGTAGTTTTATTGATGTTGCTATTAAGCTCTGCAGCGCCTGGGCTCGGGCAGGGAGCAGCGGGGGCCGAGCACCGCTGGAAGCTGCAGGGAAACCCTTCGCCCTGCACGGTCTGCATGCAGAACAAGGCACGCGCGCTGGTGGAGCCAGCTGGACTTTGAAATCTGGGCTTGTTTGAAGCTGAAACTTGAAAGCAAACCTCCAGGGAGGAAGCAATGCAAATCTTTTTTTTTTTTTTTTTTTTTCTTTTCCCTTTTTCTTTCTGGAAAACCCTGCAATCGAAGAGCACTGTCTGCTCACAGCTTCAGAGAAAGTCTAGTAGGTGGGCAAGTCTCAGAAAAGTCTCTTGACTAAGCCTCAGTTCACATAGCTGGGTCCACTCCTGCACCCAAATACAGGGGTACGACCGGAGCTGCACCATCCCTTTCCAGCTTTCAGACTCAAACCGGGATGGGTGAGAGGTCCCTGCAGCAGGTGCTGCTCCTGGGGTGGGGAGAGGAACGTGCCTGCGGTGGGACTGGTAGGACTGGAGGTGCAATGGGGTCAGGTCTCCAGCATGCTGACCTTCAAGTACCAAACAACCTCACCCACCCCCCCCCACTTCCAGCATTGCTAACCTGTGTAGAAACTTAAAGTTTCCTGGTCCAGAATTTGGGCTGGAATACTCCAGAATATCCTGTCCTGCACTGTTTGGGCTTCTTCCAGTGTTCCGGCCGTCACTAGCACAGCACAGACAGCTTGAGGAAGGTGATGCTGGAGCCCCTGTCAGCACGCAGAAGTGGGGTGAGTTCGCTGTAGCTCTAACGCATCTCCACCTGTAACAGCTCGTGGCTGGAACGGGCCACAGAGCGCACTGACACGCTGCCTTTTGAGTGTCAAAGACCAGCCATGGGCTGATGCTCTCCGATGCAAGCTTTGCACGGCCAGGGGAGCATGGGGGGCTTTAGCCTGCGCTTGCTGTGCTCATTCCCGCAAAGCCCATCAGCAGGGCTCTGTGTATGGACCAGAGAGCGTGTCCAGCCTGTGCCGCAGTGGGGACCCTAACGGCACAGACCACCATGGACCCCAGCCCCATCACTGTCCCGAGGGGCTCCCGTGCTGCCGCCCCGCGCTGGGGGTCAGCAGTGGGCACCAGAGACAGGGCAGGATGCGACTTCCGAAGCAGGGGCTATTTTGGGCTGTGAGTAGCACAAGCCGACGGGGCCCCGCTACCTGGAAACCTCCAGGCTGCCATCCAAATTGCTCATCAAGGTGCCTGGTGAAATTCGGATACATTCGAACAAACGCATTCCTCTTCAAAAGCCGGCGCTGAAGCCAAGGTCCCATTTCTGACGCACCCAGACAGTACGGCGTGTTGTCTTTTTGTGACAGTCCTTTAAAGAATGATTAAACAAACGTAATAGGCAGGCACGGGTACCGAGGTCCCATCTGTCTGAGGCAGAGTCAGAAGTTAATTTAAGCGACTTCTACAACATGTCGCCTAATTCCAGTGGCAGCAAAGCTAATTAAGATGGAGATGGTCCAAGAGCGCAGTGGTGTGTCAGTGGTACGGAGAAAACACCGCCACAAAGGCACAATCAAATTGCAGTTACGCTAACGAGCCAGTCGGCACTGGGTATTCAGAGCCCGCGAGGAAGTGCTAAGCAACATAATTAACTAGATATCTCGGTGCCATTGATAACTTCATGAATATTTCATACTCTTTTTCCCACCAATCTGTACTGACAACTTGTGACACGGAACTAGCTGGAGTAAAATGCACTTAATCCGCAGTTGCTGTAGCTGTAAATTTATCATCAGACGTTATTTTCTTAAGGATGCTCCTGCAGGAGCCCGACCAGCTACTCAGCGACTCAGCCGAGCTCCACAGGCCAAAGAGCAAACGGAGCCCTTCTCTAATGAGTGTTTTAATGGTCCCGATAACATAGAGCAAGTCAGCAGCGCGGGTCTGTAGCCCTCGTTAGGGAATACTAAATTAGCAGGTCCCTGAGGATGGCAGCTCCAGCTTGGAGGGGTCGTGCCCGGAGAGCAGATGCACCGGCGGCTGCTTTTGCTCTGGCAAGAATTAGTAACTCGGTGCAAAAATCGCTTGCTTTTGTAGGGGTGTTATGTGAGGGAGGTTGTGTGTATGCGTGCAGGGTTTGCGGTTGTTTTCTTTTGTTTTCCTAATATTTAGTTCGCTTCAAGCTCCCCTTTTGGAACTGCTCCACGTGGGGAGGGCAAGACGGGGCCGGCAGGGCAGCCGGGGCTCAGCTGCAACATCTCTCTCCGAGCAATAAAACTACCTCAGAGGTCGCTGCAGCCTCTTCCAGGAAAACCAGCCATGGAAGATGGAATTATTTGAGGTCCTTGATCCACAGGCAGTTGCAGGGACCTTCTGCTTCCACCAGCCTAAGTTCAATGAACAAACGAAGCTTGTATCCGGGTGTTTTACTGCAGCTCCCAGCGAAAGTGAAGCCCAGGCTATTTTACTTGGATAAAATGTGTAAGAAGACACGGAAACAGCAAGGAGCGGGCAGACAGGGCGTTGCCTGCATTGCTGGCGGTACAGCAGGCGTCCGTGCACCCTGCCGTGGCAGAGGTAAAGCAGGGTCAGTTTGGGGGAAGAAAGCAGAAAATTTATGGAAAAACTTGCCGCAGCTCCATAGAGGAGCATGCCAGGCGAGCCAAAGGCTGGCTCCATGTTTAGGCTGCTCCTCTGGTGTCGGGGCGGGCTGGGAGCCGGCATGGTGACAGTACCTGCCGGTGACGCAGATGGCCCAGCTGGCCACGGGACAGTGGCTGTGGGTGGCAGGGAGCCCTGTGACACAGCTGCTTCTACCTGCAGGTGAGCCAGAGCCCCCGGCCCCCCGGCTGTGCCCGTCTCGGGATGCTCCGGCTGTGCGGTCTGCGGTCGTGCGAACCAACACACCCGCGGCGGCACAGCCCCGTGGCCCTGGGAGTGAGTAACAGGATAGCTTTTCCCCTTCCTTTTGTTTGTTTTCGTAAGTCGAACATGAGACTGAACTTTGCTTGGAAGAGGCTGCGCCGCATCCCCGGGCTCCCCACCGGCCACGGCTGCCGGGGGCTGCTCCTGCGGGCGGCTTCTCTGGGCGTGCAGGACCGTGCTTGCCCAGAGAAGCACCAAAGCCAAGGGATCTGAGACCCACACGAGCGCAGGCACCGACAGCATGGGGCATTTCGGCACCAGTCTCCTAGCCATGGTTTTTGCTTTGTTTCCCCCAGTCCCGGCTCAAAGAACTGGCCGTGCCTGCACCAGGTCTGGGAGTCGCGTGGAAAAAAAACCCACAACCTTTTAGAAGAGAAGAAGGAATTGTACGCTTCACATTGAAAGCATGCTATACGTTTACATAAACCTCTTGTTTTTAAGCCAAACCGGTGATTCAAGGGGAGGGTCTGGATTAGCGGGAGTGAAAGCAGACACTTTCCGGTCTGGTCTGAGCTCCTGGGTTCATCCGTCCAGTAAATACACCACGGGAGGTCGGTAAGTCCCCTGCTCACACCTCTTGCAGCCTGCAGTGGAATAAGCGGTAGTGATCTCATTCCCATCAGGGATGGCTCTGGAAGGGCGCTGTCCCCTCTTTTTTTCCCCTCATTGGATTTACACCCAGTGCGAAGGAGCTGGGAGGAGAGAGGATGAAGCGAGGAGCCCTGGGAGCTCTCAGGGCTCTCTGCCCATGAACCTGGGTGGCTCCATCTGATGTCCCTCGTTTGTAGCCTGCGCTGCTCTCTTCAACGATTAAGGGGGGGCTCAGAAGTTAGTTGTGCTGTTGTTTCCAGCAGGCAAAATGAGTTACTAAGGAACGCAGAGGAAAAAAAAAAATCACAACTTGAAGCGTTCTGCGTTACTGTTTTCCCTGTGTGCCTATATCAAAATTGTCGCCGCGGAGGAGCTGGTGCGCCTCAGGCTTGGCTGTGGAGCTGGCGGAGGGCTGGCAGGGAGGATGAGGATGGGGCGTCGGAAGAAGCGCTCTCCTGGGAGGAGCAAATTAGGAAATCGGTTGTCAGGGTCGGTCTGCCAGGGCCTGATCCTGCCTCAGGGCAAGGCACCGGCTGCCTCGTCTCCCCAGGTCCCTTTGAGCCCTGCAGCTTTGCGTTTCTGCGCCGTAAACGCTGTTGACACTCCCATATGGCAGCGGGCAGCAGCGATTACCCCGCGCTAAATCAGTGCAGCCCTTTGGCCAGCCGGCACTTGCCGGCAGCGGCACTCGCCCGGTCCCGGAGAGCGGCTTCCCACAGCCACGTCCTGCTCTCCCCATGCAGCCGCCTTCGCTCGGACAGGCTGTCTCCATCAGCGGAGTCAGGGAAACTGTAAATTCCCACAAATTGTATATTCCCAGGGATCTACAATGTGCTCGGAGGATGAGCGCGGTGTTTTGGGAGGGGGGGACGTGGGGTCGGTTCTGTGCAAAGGGGAGGGATGCTGCCTGCACCGGGGGCTCTCAGCCCCCACGTCTGCAGCGTAGCCAGGGACGAGCGACCTCACCCGAGCGTCTCGCTTCCACTGGCAGGTTTGGAGGCTTGGATGAACCGCAAACTTGCATTTTACGGCAAAACTGCCCAGGGTCGTGCCTTCACGTGGCGGGGACCTGGGGGGCTCCCCGGGGGCTGCCTGGGCATGGGGAGGGTGAGCCAGCTCCCGGACAGGCACGGGATCAAGGGGATGGTGTCCGGCCAAGTGTGACCCACAGAGCCGGTGGGGTGGGAGCTGGGGACGTGGCTGGCACGGGAGCTCACGTTTTTAAGACAAATTTGAACCGTCTTGACTAGCATGTACTTTGCCTCTCTGTACAACACAATCGATTTAAAATTTGATGCATGTTTAAGCAGCACTTAATCAGAGGGGCCAAATGTTAATTCTGTGTAATTTGTGTCGTCTTAGTTAACTTTCAAGCAACGCACTGAGAAAGATTAATTTTGCGTCTCTCTGGATCGCCTGTGCAACAGGAACAGCAGCATTGCCACAGATATTGCAAGTATCTTCCTACATTTTATTCAATTGAGTTCATTTTTATCTCTTTAATCATAAAACTATAAAAACAAGATGATATTGCCACTGGTAATTACGTAACAAGCCACTGGGCAAGAAAGAGCACATTTAAAATTGTGGTAGAAGCAAAGGATATTTTGGGGGTATTAACGACCTTGAGTATCGAAGCTGAGAGAGTGAAACAAATGTATGGGGTTACAATGCATTTAAAGTACAGGAGGGAAATAATAAATCAGCGGAATAGTTGTAGGGAAATTGAAAATTGTGGAGAGAGAGTAACAAAACTACGTAGAGATTGAAGGACTTATGCCTGTCGCTAAGAAAGGTAATGAGAATATGCAATTTGAATAGGTCTAAACTGCCCTTGAAATATCATTATAACTTATTTGAAAAGACGTTTACCATTTGTATGATTTTCCCAAATGTAATACATTTCCTTGCATCTTTGTTCATTCGAGGCATCTGAAATATGTCTGAAATAAACCCATACTGGAGCTGAAAATAACATAATGTTCCAGGAAATCAAATCAAAAGCATTTTATAATCGGTAGGGCTTCCACAGGAAAGTATCGCAGTGTAGAGACACAATAGCAGCATCCAGGTTAATTGACTTTTCTTTTCTTCCTCCTATAAATAAATGACCAAAGGGAATGAAAAACATCAGTTAGTTTACAAAGCGAACCATCGCAGCAGTGCTCTACTGAACGTCAAAATGCCGAGTATTGACTTTGTTAGTGCCACTTATTTCTCTCTTTATCGCAGTTAGCTGTGACCAAATGCCTGGACACGCGTATTGCTGTACCTGCTGCCATTGCCCGTGGTGGGTGTCAGCGCAGTAATTGGGGACGCTGGGGAGGTGACGGGGAAGCTAGAGAGGCGAAGCGATTTAGGACTCAATCCAAGGGTTATCAAAATCGTTGGGAACCATCACATGGGCTCCCGCAGCCTTCGCAAAGGCACAGCCCTTTCACTGTAACCGCATCTGAGCAAGCGCAACAGGCGTTACTTAATAAGCTTGGGCAGAGAAACAGAAGAAGACAATTTCTTTGAAAGTATGTGCCAATCTCCCAAATACTATTTCCAGCAAAAAGGCCACTTAACAGCGGGTACCGCTGCAGACAGAAGAGGAAAATGAAGTCTTCCTGACCTCTCGATGCCGCAGTGCAACAAGTGCTGGTAAATGGCTCTGAAATAGGGGCTCAGGCTTTCTCCATGGCTCGCTCCATTTATAAATAACATTTACATTTTGATATACTTGGAACCAATGTTGTAAGCACGTTCCAGACTGGGGGAGCTGTGCCTTGGAGATTGTTGCACGTCACCCACAACAAAGTGGTAGAGTTTATCTTAAAATATGGCTGCAAGCAACATTTTATTAAGGAAAACATAGTGTTTTTAATGCAGCCTCCCAAACAAGGTCCCGTATGGACTGGGACTGTATGCAAAGATGTTGCTTCTTGCAAAGAAGGCACAAATTGCGTCTTTTTAACAGCTGTTCTTCTTTGTGTGTGTAAAATCCGCACTTTTACCTGACTGTGAAGAGGCAGAGGACCAGAAAAGAAAGTGGAAATAAAGGCAAACAGAGAGACGTGTTTGCTGCCATCCAACTGAGTTGGGTTTTTTTGGTTTTTTTTCCCTTTCTTAAAGATTCAATGCCCAAAAGTCAGGAAAATCAAACTTATGGTTCCCCCAACAGCCGTAACTCTGCTCCTGGCAGAGAAAGAGCAAGACATAAATATAACCTCATACCCAGCAGCACATGCGACATATGTGCAAGGAGGAAAGTTATGGCTGCTGGGGGAACCATGATTTTGAATGTCCTGACTTGTGAGTTTAAATTCTCAAGTCCAATATTCTGCGTAGTTTCTTTCTTTCCTTTTTTGCGCTGTGTAGTTATAAAATGTATTACAGCGCTTGCTCTCCTTTTTGCTGGTGCAACAATTTGGATCCTGCAAGTGGCCGAAGCCTCTGTTCTTCATGAGAAGGTGATCACAGTCGTTATTCATAGAAATTAAAGGCCGGATCCGGCTTTCATTGTATCAGAAACCTTTATGCTGATGCGTGTCATTCGCCTCTAAAATGAAAGGTGAGACAGGGAAGCGCGTGTCATTAGTGATCGGCATGGGAGCCTTTGGTGGCCTTCAACGCACGCTGCCTGCACGTGCGCGTGTGCTGCACCTGAACTGACCCAGGCGTGGGCACGTGTGCGGAGGTGACGGTCCTCCAGCAGCTGGATGCCTACCTGTCAGTGAAGCAAAAGGCATAACGGGAGATCACGGTGCCTGTTTGCTTTAAATTTTAACGCGTGTACCTTCAGCGGGGCGGAGCTGGGTTTAGTCATGTCCCCCCAGTTTGCTTTGTCATTTTCATGCCAATAAATTTGCACGTCTCTTTTAAACTCCTACTTTGTTTTCCCAGATGAAGCTTTCAGACATTTGGAAGATTTTCACTAAGTGTCATTAAAAGACAAAGTCTCCTGTGCTTTGCATTTCAATTGGACTTGGTATCCTAGAGGAGTACGTATTGAAGACTCTCCATAAATTCCTCACATAGGTACCCTGTTCTCTTACTAGTGATACTGATCTACCATTAAAATCATTTTCACAGAAATGATTGTAAAAAACCTAGTATAAAATAATGACTGCCTGGCTGTCCTTTTAAATAAATTTGTTAAACTGTTAGGAGAACTTGTCAGCCCTGGGTACAAAATCTGCTGTCTCCCTTCCAGCTATGGGCATCTCACGCCGAGAAGGGCAGTGGGAGGAGGATGAAATCCGGGGAAGAGGCTGCTCTGCAGCTGGAATGTAAGTAGGATTTTGCAGACGTGTTTTGGCAGCCCCCTGGTACCTAAGCGGTAATCCTGACCGCACAGTGGGTGAATATAGACGAAGGCAGAATACAACCCAGAATGCCTCAATCATTTCCTTCTGCTGTTGTTCAGATTCCCGGGAGCGTCTCTCCTGTAGATAACTAGATGTGGAGGTACAAGCCAAGCTCCTACTGCATCTAAGGAAACATCTGTGCTATTCTATCAGGTTAAAGTTTGTCTTTTTGAGCCTGTTTATGGTTCTGGGTCTGCTTCAGCCACCTCTCTGCTGCATATCCACTTTTAGCCCGAGCCAAATAGAGGTTACAAAACTTTTGGGTTAATGCGTGTTTTGAAAAGAATTAAGTTTCTGTTGAAGCTGAAAGCTCTTTAATTACGTTAAAATTCATCCCCAAGAAGGCCAGCATCTCAGATCCACATGTGTAAGTGCTTTGCTGACGAGAGATAGGTTCAGATATGCTCTTAAAAGCTCTGTTGGTTTGCAAGCAGGGTTTGTAAAGTTGAGTTTGTGCTGTATCACCGGGTTATCGATGCATCCCAACGGCAGGCCGTCTTCTATACATCCTGTCGGCTGCAAATCTTCAGTGCTGAACCCCACGAGCATTTAACTGGACCAGACTTACCGAAAGCCTACGTAAGAAGGAATAATGCGGTGTAAATAAGCTCCACCTGACTTTTCTTGCAACGCTTTGTGCAAATTTAATACGCAAGTCAGGTGTCACGGTAGCTGTTGGAAATACGTAATGCTGACAGTGTTTGGTAATAAAATAATAATCGCAGCGTGTATCTCTGATGGAAAGAGATTCACATGCTTTTGAATCCCTAATTGTGTGCCACACTGCGTTAGAGACAGATAGTTCATTGTCTCCACCTTTCAGAGACGGGAAATTCAGAGCAATATGCAAGACGTTCCAGAAATAAGCCAGTTTAATGAAGCAGCAAATTAGACCCTTCTATCTCTTTATTTAACATGTAGTCCCTTGAATTTATCAGAGTTCATTACAGAGGTGCAAAAAAGAAAAGAAGCTGCAGAATTCATTTGTGATTAGAGCTAATGTTTTTGAAAATGGCTATTCATATTTTTCTAGATAACGGCTATTATTTATTATTAAATTTATGTCATGTCTGCTCTAATGAAATTACATTCTCTCCCTTCCCTTGTTTCTATTGTTTATGGTTTGGGTTTTATAAAAGGAAGGATCATAAAGATGCTATACGTTTCTTGCCAACTACAGTGCCTTTGACAGGGCTTCTGGTATCTTACGCCTGTGACTCACGTCAGAAGAATGGTTTTAAAGTTCCCTTCCCAATTTAATCGTTCTATCACACTTGACAGATAATGAATCCATGTAAATGCACTGATGCCTTTTCCCCCCCTAATTTCAATTTCAGACATGGACTGAGTAAGGGACTTGAGGCTGTAAAATTAAGGGAGGAAAAAACCCATGTAAACAGCAAAATAAACCCATTAAGAGCTCCTGCTTCTTTCCAAGGTCTGCTGTCCACCCTGCTCCTGGCAGGCAAATAGGTGCAAACCAAGGGAGGTTTACGTCCACCTCGGCTGCACGTCCCTGACAGCCCTAATCAGGGCTGAAATGAGGGAATTGGGGGATGGCGACATTAATTTTGCTGTTGTTTGTCAAATGTTATCACATGTTGGGGTACAGCAGCCGGTGTGGAGCACCCAGCTGCAGCTGGAGGTAGAATGGGGACCTCTTTCAGTGCACAAAGAGCTCCTGGTCCTGAGCCTGCCCTGGGATGCTCTTCCCATTGGAACTGATTCCAGATGCAGCTCCCACCCCTGCCTGAGCCCTTCCAGGCTTGCTGGAGCCCTTAGAAATGGGGGTCCCTGGCGGTGGCCCGGGAGGCTCCTGGTGCTCCCGGAGAGCCAAACGAACAGCCATCCTCCCTTGCTGTGTCCAAAGGAGCTGGTACCTCCCCTCCCACCCTCCTGTCCTGCCCCACAACGGTGTTCCTGATTTTGTCAGTTTTGTGGTAGGTACCATCACAGCTTTCTGAAGGAGGGTTTGTGTCTTGGTATGAGTTTGACAAAGCACCTTTAAAATGCTTAATAATAATCAGAGATGCTTAAGATAATGTATTGTCAGCCCATTAGTTCACTTACCCATGTAATATCTTTTCTCTGCTTTCTGTAATATTTGTGTATATTGTTAATAGCTAATGGTCCTTTTTCTAGAATACCAGACATGGAACCACCATTTCTGACGTAGGATGGGAAGTGAGCTGCTTGTGTTATTTTTGAAAAGCATCTCCTATAATGTTGTTTATAATGACTAACGTTACTTTGCTCTGCTGTTTCTTTCCAGCCTCTCTCTTGTTGCAGGGTTTCTTCTCTTTCTTCTTAATGTGATGAAACCCGACTATGAATGGGGAAAAGTTCATTCGTAATGTGGCCGGTCCTGTGGTGTCAAGCCGAGAAAGTTTGTGGTTATTATTTCCTCCTATGGGGAGTTTGTGGATGACCATTTCAGCTTTGAGAGAAGCAGTCTCTTTGGCAGGCCACGTGCAATCTCTGGGCAACCGAGCCCAGAATTTCCCCAAGTTTATCCTGTTAACCAGCAGTGCCTGGGTCAGACGGCCGCTCCATCCCCGGGAGATGAGGGATTACAGCATTTATTCCGCAGGCTCTTTCTGGCTGGGTTTCAGATGAACTCAGAGATCGGTGCTTGTGCTTTTTTGCTTCTAATTCTTTTTACACAAAGGATGCACGGGGCTCCTGTACCTGACAGGTGACCAAGTGACCTTGCTTGTAAGTTCGTTAAACACACAACTAGGAATCAGCTGTAGCAATCTCCCCACAGAGCTCAAGCAACACGAGGAAAAACTCATTATTCAATACCTTATTTCATGCTTTGGAAACAAAAGCAACAACCTTAGCGCTTCCTCCTCTTACAGCCATGCGGTTTCCGTCAGTCTTTTCAACTCATAATGAGATTTAGTGTTGGGGAGAGATGGTTGCGCCAGGAAGACCAAGGTGGGACCTTTCTGATCAAAAAAAAGTTTGTGGAAAAGCTCCGTTTCTGTATGGCAGAACAAAGCTAACGCCACCTTTGTAAAGGTCTTTGGCATCGTCCCCCAACTTCTGCTACGTCGGGAACATGTTTGTGGAAAGTCTGCGAGACCTTGCTGAGCGAACTTGCCAGAGATGCGCTTTACGCCAAAAGAAACGTCGTCCCATGGACCCTTGCAGCAGCCTCGGTTAGCTAACGGATTAGGTCAGGCTGGAGACACTGGGAATACGCAGCTATTCTCCTTCCCTGCGTCACCGGGTAGAACTGCTGCTGCCAACAGGCCGGCAGAGAGGAAAGACTTTTTTTTCAGAGTGATCGGTATCGTATCGCAAAGTGAAAAGAGCAAGAAAACCTCTGTGGCTGTGCATCTCCTGCAGCAGATTAAATCTGAAGGCAGGAGTGCAGTAAAAGTACGTTTTCTGTTAATAAACTGAGCAAAAGTGACAGGGAAGTCAGTGCAACATGGAGCATGCACCTTACTTTTTCCCATTTTCCTGATGATCTTGTCTTACCTAAGGCATTTTGCAGATGAGTGCGATTATCTCTCATCCCCGGTAAGGATGCAACATGAAATACAAATACTTGAAATGTTAGGCTGCTGTAAAGCCGTAATTACTTGCGGACTTTGCAACTATGCAGGAGGAGTATAATAGTAATAAATCTTTGAGTTGTTTATACAGCAATCTTAAAGATACCCTGAAATCGTTTTTTTTTAATATTCAGAGAACTTCAAAATATAAATTAGTTTCTCCCAGCTATGACTACACACCGTGTCAGGAAGGGCTGGTATGTGGCTCGGGGTGCAGAGCGTGCGGCATCCTGCAGCCCGGACCTGGACCTGCTCCTGCCTGTATGCAACCCAGCGCCGAAGGCAGCGGCTACTCCTGCCGCAGTCCAGCCTGCGGAAGGACCGGCACCGTCAAAGACCTGATCTCTGCAGCTCGCCGGGCCCGAGCATCCCACCCACTGCCTCACGGATCCCGTCCTGGCCATTACCAATGGAGAAGCACCAGCCCGCGGGGACTGGGATCAGAAATACCAGCGTGCAAGATTACAGCAGCAGTAGCAGTGGTTCAATGCTCTTCCTTTTAATTTAGCTGCTTCGGCCATTATTAAAACACCACAAGGGCTGAGGCAGGAGCACACAAAATACCTTGGGGCTTGCTCACTCCCAGCGCTGCGCTGCTGAGCGGTGGGGCCTGGGACCGCTGCTCTCCCTCCTCCTGCCCCAGCAAGCCGAGCCTGCGGCTGGGATTGCCAGTGCCCTCGGCTATGGCATCGGCGGCAGAGCGAGTCCCTGCTGCAGGCTGGAGCCGGCCGGGCTGTGCTGAGCACTAGCACCTTCGTGTCACCCAAGGGCTAGCCTGCGCAGCCTCACGGGATCCACCATCAAAGCTCAGCCATGCGCCTTAAAATGATTAATTTCCATACTAACACAGCCCTCATAAATACGCCCGGGGCTCTGCTCTTAATGAATCACATAAAATGTTATGCCCTTTGGAAAGGCAAATACAACCCGGGTAATTATGAGCAGCTTTCTTTTTTTCCTTGACGTCCAGCTCTGCCTATTCAATTTGCTGTCTCTACATGCAAATTTTCTTAACGCACCTTTGCCTTTGGAGCCGCAGCAGACGGCCAAGCGAGCTCTGACGCTTAAGGTCACCCCCCACGCCTGGAGCACCAGCGCGTGTCTGGAAGCGCAGAAGCAGATGCTGGAGGTACAAAGCGGAGACGGCAATTACTCACTCATTTCCCAAACGAGCATGCGAGAGGTGGCACTGACCCGAACCCAGCGCTGCCGTGGGAATAACCCCAAAGGGGAGAAATGCCGTCGGGCAGGGCTGGGGAACGCCGCCGCCTTCCCTTGGGGGTCTGGGGGTGTGGGTGGGCAGCAGCCTGACCGGCAGAGCCGGACCAGCTTGGGGGTCCCGTGGTGTCGAGCAAAGAGCCGTAGCGTGGCCCATGGCATGCAAAGGGCTCGAGCGGCAGCCGAGGTGCTGGGGCGGCCCTGCTGTCCCCTCCGGGACCTCCATAGCACAGCCCAGCCTTTGAAGCTGCAGCAGTTGGGGCTGACGCTGGGGGAAAGAACTGAGGATTTGGTTTGTTCTTTTTTCAAAGGCTTTATTCCTCTGACAGCTGAGCTGGAGTCAAATCTGACTGTCCGCTGAATCCAGCCCTTTTATTTTTCCCTCTTTAAGTTTCGAGTTTGCACTTCACGTACAGTAAGGGCAGGCTTAAGCTTGACTGTCAGAATAAAAGCCTTTTCTTTTTATATCGCTTCCTCTCCACAGTTCAAAACACCTCCAACCCGAGCGATGTCAACTTCAAAGGCTTCCCCGCGCTGCAGCCACGGCTTTCGCCTGCTGCAGCCTGTTTCGGTGTCTCTGGACGGCCGGCGGATCTGAGGATGGTCTGTGGGGTTTCGGTTGTTTAAATGAGAGCTGTTAGGGTGCAGCAAAGCGGGGGGCTGCAGACAACAGCAGGCCATGCTCGCCCCGCACCCAGCATGCTGGGAGCTGCGGTGGGGAAGCCGAGACGAAGGGAGCTGGCGTTCCTTGTGCGGGGGGGGAGGAATTGCTCTGTCCTGCTACTGAAAGAGTTGCGATGAATTTGTCCTTGTACATAGAAACCTCAAGAGCTTCTCCGGCTTATGTTGGATTAGAGGAAGAAGCATAAACAACCATAGCCATCCCAAGGCCAAAGGAAAGCCCCAGCTCCCAGGGGACGGGGAGTTAATTCCTGGATGCTGCTGGTTGAACTCAAGTTAGGGTTTGGTTGTGGCAAAGCTTTCTCTTCCCGTCCTCATTCCGGGCAGCTTTTCTGGTAGAGGAAGTTGTTTAAGATGACGATAAAGACAATAATGTATGGAGTGATTTCTTTAAGTTCCCGATTTATTGAAACACACACCTTATTTTGTTTTCCCCTAAGTTTGTGTTTAACGTTAAGCAAACAAGACTCTTCATTTGGAGAAAATTATGTGCATGATCGAATAGGTTGCTCCATTTAGCCTTATTTTCAACAGAATATCGTGTTTATGCAGTTAAGGAAAAGTAAAATCCGCATCCATGAAAATTGCTCCTGCTTTTTTAAAAATCCATGCAGATTTCTGGCCATGTCGTTCCAAGCTGTAATCAGGAAGGGCAGAACAAGGAGCAGACACGGGGAAGTTTCAGCTACTAACATTCATTCACACAGGAGAAGGAGACAGCAGGAAAAGGTCAGCATAGGCTAACAGTTATGCGTTTTCTTCAATGGAAGATCCACTCCTCTCTATCTTTTCTCCTAGGCAATTATCGTAATTACACGAACAAGCCATTTAGCAGATTTCTGGCTGAACAAGCTATCAGCATGGGCTACGAGAGGTAAGTCACTTGACATTACGCCAGTTAAACACAAAGCGCTTGCTGCTTAAAATGTCATCTCAGACAAGACAATGAAATGAGCTGGAACTGCCCCAGCTCTGACTATTAACCTCGGCAGGATGAAGCCTGTGAGGACACCACGATGGCGGATGTGAAAGGGACCTGAAATAGGTAGAAGAGAAAAGGTTTTACAGGGGGATTTAAATGCCCAAGTGGTCTGTTGAGAACTGACTCCATCCTGCTCTTTACCGCATTCATCGATGCAAAACTAAGGGATCGCTGGTTACATCACTCGCTGGAATTTAGGGTAAACTGAAGGAAATATTTCATCATCTGTAGTGTAATCGTTCTGCCTTGCCGCAGGAAGTTGAGTAACTGGGTTTAGAAAGAGTTGGATTTAGAAAGAGCTGGAGCAGTACCTGCCCGTTCCGCTCTCGATGCATCCGACAGGTCCGAAGGCAGTTGTTCATGCAACCACGCGCTGAGGGACCTCAAGCAGATATCTCAATGCTTCTCAGAAACAGGACTTTTGAACCTCCAGCACTGCAGGACAATCCTGGCTGGGCAGTGGCAGTCATAAGAAAGCCCATTTCTGATTTATTCATGGAGTTGCTCCATGGAGTGATCGAGGGAGGAGTCGCTTTAGGAAACGGTGCAGTTCCCCAGAGAGCACGTAATGGACTGAGCTTAGGAAACCACGTTTAACTGGTTTTTCACTGCTGCACGGTGCCGTCCTGGCACTGAAATGTATTGGTCACCAAGGAATTCCTAAATTAGATGTGCCATGATTGGAATTAATAGGAATGTAAAAGAAACAGCACTCTGCAAAATATGAATTATAGCTCTCCGTAAGCAACAACCTGCTGGTTATAGAGCCCCAAAGCCTGAGGAAGTTGGCTGCAGGTCATCTTCGGACTCAGCAGTTTTTGGATGAGGCTCTAGTTAAAGAACATGAGCGTTTTGGACATTTGGGGTTATTTTTGTATTTTCAAGCTCTATTTTCAAAAATCAGCGGTGTACTGGGAAGGGATTTGCTATATAGTACTTGAAAATCCAGCCTTTAGAGTGAGAGACTGCGGACTCGTCCCGGGCAAACAGCCAGCCCCTCTCCAGGGGCAAAAGCCCACTTATCCTAATGATCCTACCACGTGTCTGAAAACTTGGTTTTGCCAGTCTAGTCGCTTGCCTTGTTTCCAGCAGGGCTTCATCAGCTGGTATTACCCCAGCACAGGGTTAAAATAGATCTCTTGAGCTCAAGTGTATTGTCAAGGCAACGAGAAACGTTATGGTCTTATTCAGCCATTCACCACAACCACGTTACCCTCGGGCAAAGATGTTTCTGTGGGACCTTGGTCACAGGAGGGAGGTTCCTTTGGGACAGGAGATGTTGGCTTTTGGGGAAATGGAAGCTGTCATTGCCACGTGTCCCTGGGCTGGCTTTGCTGTTTTGGCATAGTCAGTAGAAGGGGAAAATGGACTGTGTGACCCTGGGCAGTGAAATAGGTGGTGCAGGTCCACGTGCTCAGCATGGGGACGTTGGCTAACAAGGCTGGTCGGTGGTGGGGAGACGTGAGCCCAACCTAGGTGTGCATGGCCCAAACCCCTGTGCCATGCCCCGAGGTGACCCAGGAGACAAAATTAAGACAATATGCAGTGGTTTTGAGACAGCAGAGCTGCTGCCAAGGGTGCTGCCGGGCTGCGTGGCCGAGCACCGACAACCTCCACCGCCCTTTTCGCCTCTCACACCCCAACCGCGCTCCTTTTTGCTGCTTCCTCGCCCTCCGCCCTGTGCCATCCTCATCCTCCTCATCCCTCCCTTCCTCCCCATCTGTGGTCTAGCGACTTCTACCCAGATAACGAGCTGTTCGGGGGATGAAAAACATCTTCCCAGCACTCAGCTAGCCACTGAGGCAGGCAGCCAACACCAGCCCGCATTGCTGGGGGTTTGGTTTTGTTTGATCTTTAGCATAAAAGCAACCAATTTGAATTCCTGGAATAATTAGCTGCCCTTTGCACTAGTGGCTCTTGAAAAGTGAGCTGGCAGAAGAACAGAGTGGGGAGTAGGAGGGTGAGGTGGATAATTTGTCCTTTGTAGCGGCTCGTCTTTAGGAGGTGATGCAGTAGGTCACGCTCTTCCCTCGAAAGCCAGGGCTTGGTGGGCGCGTTGAGCTGCAGAGGCAGCCAGGGCTTCCCTGCCTTGCCTCCTGCCCGCAGCCACCTCCTCCTGCCCCGACCCGGGGTCTGCGTGAACCTCTCGGTCGGACTAACCCAGCCAAGCCAGCGGTTCAAGCGTTTGCAGGGCAGCAGCCCAAGGCAGTGCCCTCGCTTGCGTGTGCAGGACTCAGCCTGGTGACTGCTGCTCGGCAGGGTCCCCCGTGTTCGGCTAGAAGTTAAAACCAAGGTGCTGACTTGTTGGTGATGATGGATGAAGACTCCACGGCTTTTCCTGAGAAAAGCCCAAATAGATCTAAGCATCCACATTAGCACTTTGTTTTCTGCATCCTAAAAAAAAAAAAAAAAACACCCCACCACCACCAAGCCAGAGGTGGGGTTCTTTTTCTTATCTAGTCCAGGGTTGTTCTTTAATGCGAGTATGTGAAGTTGCCAGCTGTCACCCCAGATCTGGTTGTACCCCAGCCACAGCTAAAGTAACTCAGGAGAACGCAGTTTACTGAGTGCTTTGGGATTCTCAGAAACGTAAGTCACTAGAGGGACATTATAATTTTCGAAGTTCATACTTAGGAGAGTAGTAAGTGAAGTTTCCATGTTGGCTGTGGTGAAGGGAAGCATTTTGCAGCCATCCCCACAGGGTTTTTAATGCATGCTTTTTGCTAACATGCCATTTCACTGGAATTTTCGCCTTTCTGAGCAATCTTGCATACGGACGAAAGGGAGAAAAAGGAATTCAGTGGCACTCCAGGCCCTGGAGGCACCTCAGCTGTGTTCTGCTGGGAATACCCACCTTTTTGTGGCAGTGGCAGTGAAAGATGAAGCAGCACAAAGTCCAGGGGAGAGGGAAAGAGTCAGAAATGGGAAAAGTAGGAGAGAAAGTAAGAGGAAAAAAAAAACCTCATGGGGGACCTGAAAGCTGAGAAAGATCAGAAAGTGGATGAGATCCTTCCGTGTGCGTGTGTCCTCTGTGTTTCTGCCTTGGCTGACCAACGTGCAGAGCAGCAGGGAAGGCTGGAGAGCCACAAAGCTGCTAATCCCCCATTAGCAGTGGTGAATGCCCCATCCAGTGGGATGTACAGAAACGTGGTCCCGCCTGCACTATTGCCTCTACTTCCCTCCCTGCAGATCACCCCCCCACAGCCCGCCACACACCTTAGACCAACCAGAAACACCCCAAATAAACAGGAGAAAATCTACAGCCATCACGCCCCTCATGAAGACAGCAGGACAGAATGAAGGTGCGGGACAAGGGACTTTAGGGGTGAAATTCCCAGCTGATTCTGGGAATTTGCAACACCCAGGATGTAAAACCCAAACAACTGACTGTTGTTTCTGCGTCTAATTCTTTCCTGACCTAATATGCTAATAGGGGCAGGAGCACAACCCGCCCTGTATCCCCTTGCTGGCCACCACCACGTTCCAGCGAAGGACTGGAAAAGCAAAGCAACAAAACCAAAACAGAAACTAAACTGTGTGTTAAGGAGGAAAAAAAAAAAAAATTCTGCCTGCTTGCTGCAGGCAATCTGAGGAAGCCATGCAGCGCGGGTACAGTACAGTAAATAAAAAGGGAACAAGCGACCTCTTCTTGGTCCCCTTGGAGATAGTGGGAAGCCAGGTATTAGCAGCATTCCTAGTGCTCCCGCTGGTTTCCATGATGAGGGGCACAGAGGAGACTTGTGTGGTGCTCGGGGAGGTGCAGGAGACAGGGCACGCGCGCAGGCAGCATGACCCGGGACGTGCAGGCACCAGGGCGGGCGGCAGGCATGGACCCACTGAGGGTACAGGCAGAACCGGCAGGGCCCAGAGGGACCCGTGAGGGCCCTGGCAGGGAGGAAATGTGGGCTGGTTTGTTTATTAAATATGTGCTTACAAAACACGCTCAGCATTGGTCTAAGCTGGCTCCCATTGAGGCGTGTGATAAATCGCCTGTCTGCGGTGGGAGCAGAGCTACAACGATGCCCTCCTGAATAACCCGCCTGCAGTTCTTGCATTTGGTAGGTTTCTATGGCTATGGAAGCGTTTCCATCTCCTTCCCCCATGGCCCGGTAAGTCCCATCTCAATGAAAAACTACTTCACTCGGCAGGTTCAAGCGTGCAGGGAAAGAGCATGGCTCCACCAGCCAGTCCCCTACCCACAGCTTGCAGCTACTAACCCATTTTGGCGTGCAAAGGAAAGATGTTTCCTACCAAAAGCAATCGGTAGGAAGAAAAAATGTTTGAAAGAATGTTTCCCCGAAGTCCGGCTGACTCCCCAAACCAATACTGCATCTTCTTGGCAAAAAATCTACATTTTTTTAAAGACATATCTGAAAATTACAGAAAGGCATTGAGTCCCTGCCCATCACATAAATCCGCCGTTCCTGCTGAATCACTCAAAATTGTGCTGCCCTGGACTTTGCGAATGTAGTCACACGAATGTGTAGAAGTCTAAATAAAATCTGTGCACAAGTCAAAGCAGTAACTTTTCACGAGCAACTAGAAATAGTTAGTTTTGGTTGTATGTTTGCAGCTTTTTCTTGTTCTACCGCTGCCGCTGTTTCCTGAGTAGACTGTAATATTCCACTTCAATCCCTCCGAGCTGATGGGAGAACGTGTACTTCGCAATCAAAATGATTCATGCGGTGACATGAGCCAGTGCAGAGTAAGGGCGTAAGAATCCCTAATCTAGAACATTAGCACTTATCTGTTAAACGCTCTTTTTTAACATACTGCAGAACCATCATCTTCTTCCTTACGTAAGGTTCTTCATGGACTACTATGACAACGGCAGCACTGAAAACCAGCGGAACGAGACACAAGGAGCACTAGGAACATACCGCTAGAACAGCAGCTCATTACATTTATTCTTATCTGACCTCAGAAATAATACAAACACTTTGAGATGCTTTTTTGTTGCTAAAGATTTTTGCAAATCTGTTTCATTTTCATGAGAGTATTCACGAGGCTCTTTCTGTTTATACGCTGATAGTTGACTCGGTCTGCAAGAAGATATAACTAAGAATAGAGCTGTGTGGCTAATCTTATGGAGTGAGAATATTCTTGAAATCCTGCCAGAAACTTTACAAAGTTTGTTGATCTATTGGAAAGGGCTTGGAGATGAGCTACCAGAATAATATGATGGTGACAAAAGTGTTGCTTCGTAGCGAGAGAGTAAGAGGGCTCAGTGTTAAAAAACAGGTGTCGTGAAATCTGTTCCCAGCTTATAATTACATGCGGAAGGTGAAAATTCCTGATATTAGAGGGCATAAGATCATCTGCTGGTTCAAATCTGTGAAATTCAAAGAGGAAACGAGGTTTTAAGAGGTGGAGCAGTTTGCTGAGGGAAGCGGTGAATTCTTTGTTGTTTTAAGTCAATGCTGGATTTCTCTTGAGATACGTGCTAGTTTAAAACACAACTTACCTCTCCATATTTAGGATTCACTAATGAAATTTATGGCTTGATTTAGTAGGAGTTCAGACTACAGTGCCTCTCGTAATCCTAAAATCTGCACGTCTCTTCAGACTTTTTCTTTAACCACTTAGTTTATTCGATGTCAGAAGAGGCCAGACGTGGGCCTGAGGGGCGGTAATCGTGACAAAAGACCGTTGTGGCTCACTCTGAACCGTGGATGACAAGGGGTCCCCTTCACGGTAACCGGTTCCTTGTTTCTCGTACGGCTGGCTGCTGCGTGGCTGCGGGTGGACGTGCTGCCTCCTCGCCTGCGTCCCACGCCAGGGCAGAGACGGGCCGACCTCTCAGGCTTGCCTACAAGTTCATGCCAGCAGCAGCCTCATGGACATCTCCAAAGGCAACTCCAAGCATGAGACTTGCGTATGGCAGCCTGAATTACCTTGTATTTTCTGTACGTTACACAATGACGCAAAGTGCGGTCTATGTGATCTAGGATCGTGCTGGTGGGTGCCCAGACTTGCTAAGCAGTTTATACTTCAGATCCCAGCTGGGTTTTACAATCTCGGTGAGAGCTGTAGGCATGAAGCCTCCATTTCTCAGCCAGCCCGCTGCTGGTAACTCGTGAAGGCATTGGCCAACTTGAGCCACATCAGAGAGGTAGAAAACTTGGAAGTCATTTACAAAAATCTTTGCAGCTTACAAAAATGGTAAATGGTAGTTGGGTAAATGCTGGGGACCCAAATTAATGCCAATACAAGCAGAAAGGGCCTCTTCTGCCTTCTCTACAATCCCCAAGACAGGGGACAAAAGATCAAGAAGGGTCTTGGGCTGGTAGCCTGCAAAGGGGATGATTTGGGCCAGCCTTTGCTTCACCGAACATTAATTATTGAGATAGAGCAGAAATACTGGGTGAAAGGAAGACAGCAGCTCAACCCAGGTCACAGCTTAGAAATTAGGGTATTCTTGCACAAACTGTGCCTTCAGGTTATTCCAGGCACTGAAGATGACTGATTTGAGGTCTTCCATACCTTGGGTGAACTCCCACACCTAGACTACAAATCTATGTAGGCATCTGATATAGATGAGTATCTTCTTCCTGTAGGAGAGTCAGCAAAGTTGCACCGCTTTGCTGAATTCAGACTTGTTTGATACATCGTGTGAAAGATTAAACAAATTAGATACTGTTATTATTAAGAGTGTTTTTAGGACAAAAAGTTAATTCTTCTGTCTCATGTTATATGCTTTTTCTCATTTCTTCTATGGGAAAATTGCCTTTTTAGATAGCTGATGTATTCACATTCTTAGTCTTCAAAAATCTGTAAACTCTGTAGGGCATTATCACTTGAATAGGCCAAATAATTATTTGAATGCCTACTCATAGACAGTTAGCTTTCAGTAAAATTGAGGCTTTGAGAAGAACCAGAGACCTACCAACCGCACTGAAAGCTAAAAATAGCTTTTTCACTGCGGGTTCTTAAAGCAACTGAGGACTTTTGGATGATTGTTAACGTACTGTGTCAAATCTAAAGTACCGTGATTAATTGGGAATGATATTTCCCAATTCCGATATTAGAGGTTTTATGGTAGAAGGCGATGTTTAGTGGATTTGTGAAGGCGATCTGAAAATGGGACTTCTTGGGTTGCCTCTTGGGGAGAAGCCTAACCCTACGCAAGCATAGCCAAAGCTGTAACTCCACTGAAGCCTTGCCTACAGGGTGACCATACTGGATCCTACTGCTGGGTGCTTTATTATGGAAGGAAAAAAGTTCTTATGAGGTATATTCATTTACGCTGGGATAGTATCACAGATGTCAGTTGGAAAAGTATCTACGTGGAGGAATGGAGAAGATCTCTGTATTGATTGTGATAATGTAAGAGAGAGGCTGGAATGCTGGTTCTGCACTAGGCTGGGTTATACGCCGTGCTGTCACTCGTGTCCCCAAGTGCACTCCAGGGTCTTTTTGGTATTGTACCAGCAAAGACAGAAAGAAGCACTAAGATAAATGTCACATGTTTCAGAATGAATTGGTTCAGTAAAAATCCAATTATGCAAAAAAATTTTGAAACTAAGTAATATGAGGCTATCCTTCGAACTGGATCAAAAGAATAAAAGGACTTCTGAAATTCTGGTGCTTTTGTGAGATGGGCAACATGAAAATTTACATTTAAGACACTTTGTAACTTTTCACTTCTTTTGTAGTTGAACAATTATCTAGGAGGTAATAACACTTAAATTCAGAGATTCACCTCCAAAACTAACTTTTTTTAAGAACGGCAACAATTTAACTGGATTTAATTTATTTTGCACTACAATTTTGTAATCACCTAAAGGCCATATAGATGTGCAAGATCTCTTCTAATAGCAAACCAGTTCTAGTGCAAGTTGGTAGTAGGAATATTGGTTTTAGAGTTGATGTTAGTAAGTCTACAGCATCCCCATCATAATGTACAGCACTGACCTTCCAGGCTGATGACTGGCAACCTTTCATAAATGATACCTTTTATGTAAAATGGCTTTTACAAGAAATGACTGAGTCTACGTAAAACTACACAAAATTCTTACCTTCTCCCTTTTTATTTCCCCTCAATTTTGTTTTTGAAGGATCAGGAGGTTTAGAGTTGAAAAAGATAATTTGTTTTTTAACATTCTGGGCACCTGGGGATTATGAAAATTATCATTCATCTTTTATATTCATTTTTAGTTTCTAGGATACAAATAAAAATTAAAACAAGCTAACCCTTTCATCTGGTTTAAACTGGCGACAGTTCAGGCCAGCCACGCAGGTTTACAACAGCTAAGGATCCATCTCAGTAATTTTTAATACTTTCATGTCAAAATTGGCTTATCCCAATTTGCTTTTAAAGCATCCTTGGAGTAAAACTGTTTACTCAGCCTGTATTTGTCTTGAGCTCATTTTTACAAAATAGCTGTAAGCACCCAAAAAGGCCACGTTTGTAATGAAAACACCTCCAGACAGACTGACCCCCCGAGGGGGTGCCGCGTACGGATCAGTTCGACAGCTCCTGACCGGGACTGAACCAAGCGGGAGCGTGCGGAGATGCTCGGTGCGTTACACGCTCCCCTTCAGCTGCGCTTAAACTCACCTCGGCCGAAGAATGAGGCTGTTTGAGGACTCAGGGAGGTGTGGGCTCAGCCCACAAAGGCTCAGCCTTCCTGTCTGGGAAAACAGAATTTGAAAACTCGGAGAGAACAGGGACCTACGTGTGAGAACGGGACACACCGGAGGGGGGGAGGCACCGGAGAGTGGAAGTGGGGACGGAGAGGCAGGAAAAGGGACCAGAAGGGGAGGTAGGAGGGAGAGGAAAGGTAAAAAGAAGTAAGCATGAAGAGCTGGAAAATAAAAGGAAAATAGAATAGAGATGAAAAACAGGGAGAGCGAGGCAAGGAAGAAACCTCTGCACATGTTTTACTGACTGTCACTGGGCTCTGATGTCCTGCCTCCACGGGGGACGGAGGTGCCGGAAGGTAGCCAAGCCAAACCTTGGCTTGTGTTAAATTTCAGCGGTGTACGTCTAAAAAGAGGAGCTCAGACAATCAGACCATGGCCTGGCGTTAAGGCTGCAAGGAGCTAGCGCTGCACTGCCTCTGAAATAGGGGTCCCTGCTCCTTCTTCCCACCATCTTCCCCCCCAGATCTTCAGGTGGGAGCCAGCCCTGCGGATGGAGGGCTGTTTTCCTCCCTGTGTCCTGGGGTGCTGCGGGAGCCGGGAGGGCTCAGGCAGGGGCAGGGGCTGCCCGCAGCAGGGGGGGGAGATAGTGAATTCAAAGGGATTTGAGGCTCCAGAGCACCCAGATGCCCAGACAGGTCCACAAAGGAGTAAGGTGAAGAAGTACCCCTTTTTTACTCAGCACGGGCACTTCTGGGGCTAAATGCAGTACACAGGAATCCGGGTTGATTCAATTCCTACAGGGCCTATGACGTAAATTTGCTTCGATGCTCCCCTGCCCCAGATGAGGTGAGGTGCAGCCTGCGTGTCCCCCCCACCACGGCCATGCCCAGCAGAGGCTGGGTTGGGGGCTGCAGGCAGTTCCTGCTCATAGAAGGGAGCGGGGGGAGCATCGGGGCCGGGGCTGCTGCAAACCAGGGAGCTTGAGGAGCACAAGCAGAGGGGACACGGGCACTGGAGCTGAGACAGGTCTCCAGTCTGGCTCCAGTGGCTGTGGGCTGTCTCTGGCTCACTGCGGGATGTGCTCTGGGATCCCTCCCACACCTGCTGCAGGATCCCTCTGGACTTGATCCCTCCATGTGCTGCCTCCAGCCTGCTGCAGCATGTTCCCCAGGCAGCTATGGGATGTCCCCCTGGACCTGCTGTGGGATGTTCCCAACATGCTGTGGGATATTCCCCCCTCAGCCCTGCTGTGGGACATCCCCCATGCCTGCTGCGGGATGTACCCAGCCAGTCCTGGTGTGTGTCCCCAAACTTGCTGAGGGATGTCCCCAGCATGTTGTGAGATGGCCCCCCAGAACTGTTGCAGGATGTGCCCCCCTAGATCTGCTGTGGAATGTCCCCCAGACCTGCTGAGGGATGTCCCCAGCCAGCCCTGGGATGTCCCCCTAGACCTGCTGAGGATGCCTCCCCCCAGACCTGCTAAGGGATGTCCCCCAGATCTGTTGAGGGATTTCCCCAGCCAGCCCTGGGATGTCCCCCTAGACCTGCTGAGGGATGTCCCCAGCCAGCCCTGGCATGTCCCCCTAGACCTGCTGAGGATGCCTCCCCCCAGACCTGCTGAGGGCCGCCCCCTACATTCGCAGGACGCCCCCCGACCAGCCCTGGGATGTCCCCCTAGACCTGCTGAGGGATGTCCCCCACAGACCTGTTGAAGGATGTCCCCAGCCAGCCCTGGGATGTCCCCCCCAGACCTGCTGAGGGATGTCCCCCACAGACCTGTTGAAGGATGTCCCCAGCCAGCCCTGGGATGTCCCCCTAGACCTGCTGAGGGATGTCCCCCACAGACCTGTTGAGGGATGTCCCCAGCCAGCCCTGGGATGTCCCCCAGACCTGCTGAGGGATGTCCCCCACAGACCTGTTGAGGGATGTCCCCAGCCAGCCCTGGGATGTCCCCCCCAGACCTGCTGAGGGATGTCCCCCCCAGACCTGTTGAGGGATGTCCCCAGCCAGCCCTGGCATGTCCCCCTAGACCTGCTGAGGATGCCTCCCCCCAGACCTGCTGAGGGCCGCCCCCTACATTCGCAGGACGCCCCCCGACCAGCCCTGGGATGTCCCCCTAGACCTGCTGAGGGATGTCCCCCACAGACCTGTTGAAGGATGTCCCCAGCCAGCCCTGGCATGTCCCCCAGACCTGCTGAGGGATGTCACCCAGACCTGTTGAAGAATGTCCCCAGCCAGCCCTGGGATGTCCCCCTAGACCTGCTGAGGGATGTCCCCCAGACCTGTTGAGGGATGTCCCCAGCCAGCCCTGGGATGTCCCCCTAGACCTGCTGAGGATGCCTCCCCCCAGACCTGCTGAGGGCCGCCCCCTACATTCGCAGGACGCCCCCCGACCAGCCCTGGGA
>VFFE01007917.1:335335-351724 GCA_008921705.1 Burhinus oedicnemus | reverse complement strand
GCTTCCAGGGCAGGCACCAGTATTGCAATCACGGCAAAACGCTGCTTTTTTTCTTTTTTCTTTTTTTTTTCTTTTTTTTTTTGAGTATGACTGTGCTGCTTTTTTCCTCAACAGCCACCCATTGCAAACGAGTCCTCTCTCGTTGCTGTTGTCGTTTTTAGGCTTGAGATTTACTTTGGTTGTGAAAATATTTTTTTTCCAAAGACGTTATTTAACCCAAAGCGTTGCATCACTCTGAAGTAAAATGATTTTTTTTTCGTGTTTGCTTTGGATTAATAACCCAGCGCTTGCATTCCTTCGAGAGCTTACATGTCTTTTGTAACCATCAGAAGTTGTACTCGCAGCAGCGGATTGCTCCGTGGCTGTCCAGGCTCCCCATCCGGACTTCACTGAAGTCCCTGAAACAGCTCCTAGGCATTTCTCTGGAGGTCAGATCAGTTTCCCAGGACTGATTAATTTTCAGAGCAGAGAGTGTGAAGGAATTTTTTAATATTTAAGAATTTCAAGTTCCTTTTAAGTAGAAATATTTCCAGCAATGGAGGACCAGTTTATGTAAGTCTGATACTCAAGTTGTGGCTACATCTTTAAAGCGTAATTAATCCATTAAATAAAGTAATTGTGAAGCGCTGAATAATAGATCAAGGAGAAAGTGGATTCAAAAAGTAAAAAATAGATTAGAACTAGAAAATGTTACTTTATTAACTATCGCAGTGCATTTCTGCTTAAAACACTTTGACGCATTTTTGGCTCCTGTTGAACGGGCGAATCTCAGATGAGAGCCAACGTAGGTGTTCCCCTCCCCATCCTCTGAGCCTGAAAGGTGCTTTTCCTTTGCAATTTAAGGACTTGATTCAAACCTTCCTCACTTCAGCGGTGGTTTGTGTGCTGACTTCAGTCAGCCTTGAGCCGGCATTTCACCTGGGACTTTTTCCTCGAGCTGAATTTTCCAAAAAACTGTGTTTAAACGGGGTGCTGAAGAGCAATGTCCTTCATGTTGTATCCTGTGAATATTAGGAGCAGCCGGATGAATTGCACGTTGGAGATAAGGTGTGGGCAGGAGCATTTGGGTTGAATATTTTCAAAAGTTGTCATACATTTTTGGAAAGGGAGCCTTAAAAGTTCTGCCAGATGTATATATGCGTGTGTGAGTTTTAAAAAAAAACTGTTCAGCGCAATGTTTTAGATACTCTTGCTGGCTAGGAATACTCAGACCTGTTTTGCAGCTGACTGGTACTTCACTCCAGGACCGGTCCCATGGAGATGGATGGGGTTTGAGGTACAACTGAGATAAAAAGGGGGTCCGGAGCTGGCCGGTGAGGAATAGCAGAGCCTGTGCCTTCAGCTGAGCAGTGGACGCCTGCGTGCCGGCAGCTGCCAAAATCACTGGACTTGCGGGTTTTTTGTGACTAGGGCAAAATTAGACCATCAGAGCGCTATTTTTTTTTTTTTTTTAAAAAGAGAAGTTAGAAAGTAAACCTTATCTCCCTGGCATGCTGTAGTGGTAGTTTTATGGCCATATTAGTCTTATAAGTAAATACTCTGCGTGTTTGGGCTCACCTGTAGCATAGAGCTGCCTCCTTCGTTAAATGTGTGTTTAGGAGTTTATTTAATGGCTTAACACTAATGCAACAGCTTTTTCCTAAATTACTGGCTGATCTGTAAGTACCTATCTTGATCTGGCTTCTGCTGGTTGAACTAGTGTAATATTTACCCAGTAGAGTACAGTCTAATGACATTTATCATGTAAATCCCCAGGTAAGATCTGTAAGCTTTCTTCCTCAAGCAAATGTTTGTTCCAATACACAGTCTTCCCCAGAGCCGTTATCATCTTTTATGTACGTTTTTTTACAAGTTTAGGTACTGCTGACCAGTGCCTTTGGTCTATCACTTCTGCTGTCAGACATTAGAAGAGTAGTGAGTTAATTAAGCTTACCTTTGGGGTGTAATCAGAACCTTTAACTAATGGAATTTCTCATCCAAGAAAGGAGACTGGTTTTTGCATTAAAATTCATATAATAAAAAGTCCGATAAGCTTTTGGTTAAAAAATAAGCAAAAGATGTGCAGTAACCTGTTTCCAAACCCTAACATGCCAGTTGCTTTTCATGGTTTCTAGTTTTTAAAACATACCCAATAGTTTGCATTTTGGTTTGTGCTTATCTAAGCTGTATTGGGTAAGCGGTTGAAATATTTTTCCTCCCCTTGCAGGGGGAATGATACCGCAGCAGCATTTTCTTGGATGTGGACAGCTTATGCAAAGCTTTTTCTATTACACATTTAAGACCTCTTTTAGTTACATGTAATTCTAGATAACTACCACAGAAATCATATTTAAACTTCTATTTTAGCTACTTCCACTTGGACTTCTCTAATAAAACTATCCCACAGTCTTACATTTGCAAAGGCACTCAACCATAGGATATTATCATAAGAAACTAGAAGGAACAGTTATTTAAAAGTCTTTAAATTAATAGATAATTTCCTATCGTGGCTTCTCCATAAAACAGAATTCCTGACTCTTTGCTGTGCTTGCTCCTTGCACCTGCCTGAGCTCCCTTGGGCTCCGATCCGGAAGAGCAGAATGGGAGGTGCCACGGTCCATCAGCACTCAGAAGTTGGGACTGTAAATCACGGACAGTCCTGGATTTGGCCCTGAGCAGCTCCGTATGTGGTCGTGGCTTTAAACATGTTGGGCTCAACCCTGAAATGTGCCGGGAGCCTGTGTGTTCAGATCCACGGGAGATACGAGTATCGCGAATCAGCCTTAAATCTTATTATTCGGCCTTAATGAGCCGTGATAACTTGTGGGGTGTCTGAGGCAGCTTTTGAGCACCCGATCTGTCCTATTTCTGGACTATATTTATTATTCATTCTGTTTACCTCATGCTGTATTGAACTGCAGGCCTGCGACCGAGACCAGCAGTGCGGAGGAGGGATGTGCTGTGCGGTTAGCCTGTGGATCCGCAGCCTGCGAATGTGCACGCCGATGGGAAATTTGGGAGAGGAGTGCCATCCTTTGAGTCACCGAGTGAGTACGTCACCGGGGGGGGCTGTGGGACCGGAGCTGGCAGGGCAGAAAGAAATAGGAATACACTGCGCAGTACGTCGCGTTGCATAAAAACCATACGTGGTGAAAAGGCAGGGAAACATCCCGCGCGTTACAATACCCAGCCATCTGTATGGAAATAGCGCTGAAGGTACCTACGTAAGGAAATACATTACTGTCAGAATTATGCTGAAGAGAATCCGAGGATGAAAGTAATACATCCTTTACAGTTTGTTTTCTCATTAGTTTGTTGTTGCTGGTTTTCTGCGTTACACGATCCAAACCGGCCTTAGCAGTTCCCAAGACCAACCCTGCCTACGTGTGTGAGCAGGAGCGTAGCAAACACCGCCGACCTCAGTGGAACTGGACAAGATCCCATCACACGCATAAAAACGTCACCAGCCCATGTTGGGACACCTGGTGCATCACTGCAGCCCAGTCCCTGCCATCAAACAGCCGCGTCCAGTTGCGCTCCAGAGGCTGAGAGCCACCGGTGCCTTCAAAAGCCACTGAGAAAGTGCTGACGCACACTTGTACTTCAGAAAACTCACCCCAGGCTCTCTTCGCTTCTATTCTACCTCTTAATTTTGAGTATATATGTGTGTATACATATATACACACACATCTATAACACTAGTTACATATTAGTACAGCATTATATGATACACTATACTATTAATATAATGATATTAACAAATACATTTATTTAAGGATGTGTAATTATGTATATTATATGTACTATGAAAAAGGCTGTTTATTTATAAATAATACAATCTATATACAGAAGATCGAATGGGATGTTACCAAGGAGCTTGAGAACCTGGTGGCCTTCAGAGCCATCCTCAGGGAAGAGTATGGCCCAAGAGGCATCACGTGTGAAAGATATCACAGCAATAAATTTAGATTATAAGTGCGCAGCTAGTTAGCTGCCTCTCGCATTGTCTCATCCAATGCCTGGCTTCTCAGCTCAGTATCTATTGTTTATTTTCTCAGTTTTAGGAAGTTCAAGGCTCTGTTCTATTACAGTTAAATTTTTAGATCTGCTGTGATATTTGGGACCAGATTCTCGTTTTTACTATATAATGCAGCAGGTTTTTCTTGGAAGGGCTCTTTACATTAACAGGAGTTACAGGAAAAAAGAAATTGTCTTCTAGAAATTGTCTTTATGAGCTTATTGCTATTGGGCAACAATTTATACGGTCTGATATATTTTAATCTAATTACCTGCATAATTACAATCAGGGAAGACACCTGTCCGCCCCAGACTTACAGTCCCAGTCACTGATGTTTATAAGCTTTATGAGGTTAATTTTAGATTGAGATTCCTCACCCCACTGCTCTTCGTGATAAACACAAAGCAAACTGATTTACCGCACTATGTGCAATCAGGCATTTTTAAGGATGGAGAGTTTGCTCAGTGGTTCCTCTCCCCTAAATATTTGGGTAGGGGACAGCTGAGAGACCAATTGCCCTCGGCACCAAGACCTTTCATTTGCCTGCAGGTCAGCTACAAAGCAGGCACCACCATGGCCATGCCACCGCCTGGAGATACCCTGAAGGAGATGGCTGGCGGTTGGGTTTCCACCTTCTAGTTTCCTTCTCAGCAACTAGATGGCGTTGGCTTGATGCCGTTAACCATCTCCGTTGGCATTGCAGAGGCAGGGCTTGCAGGCAGGTAGGCAGGGTTTGCAGGCAGGGTTTGCAGGCAGGTGAGGTTTGGTGGGTCAGCAGACAGAGCTGGCAGCACAGGGGGTGGCTTCGCTGCCACTGAGCACCTTGCACATAACCCCCACGTTTCTCCCCGGAGCTCCCTTGTTTCCTTTTCACCTCCAAACTCCCATTGCCCCACGCTCGTTAAAACCTGGTGCTGGGGACACGGGGTGGCAAAGCATGCATGGCCTCAGCCGGTGTCACCAGCACCGGCTCCAGGTACGTGGGCTCTGCCTGTGCAGGCACAAGCTGCACACCCCGGCAAAGCGCCCGTCCTGCAGAGCTGTCACCCGCTGTCCCCAGCCCGGTGTGTTATTAAGCCACGTCTTCAGCGTGGGAGTCCCGCTGAAAGGAACGTTTCCTTGCAGCGAATGTAACGTTTTGAATAAATCATTTGAGCTGTCGGAGGGCTGAGAGGTACCTCTGAGTCAGCCGTACCAGCCCGAGGAGCTCAGATATTAGGTTTTTCTGCAGCGCTGTGTGTGGGCACCCGAGAGGTGTGATTCCCGCAGGGAGTCCCTGGCACCCGCGGTTGGTGGCCTCTCTGCTCACGCCGGAGCAGAGGGGCCGTGGTGGATGGCGCAGGGAAGCCCATGGCGTCCCTGGGGCTGCTCTTGAGACGGTGCTGGGCAGGGGGCTGGCGCTGGCCCGGGGCACCACAGTCTATGTGAGCCCCCTGCTCCTGGTGGCATGTCACTGGAGTCGGGCAGGTCCTTGGCATGACGCACGGGGGAACGCGTGGGACATTCTCCCTTCGACCTTCTTAAAGAGAAAAATTGCACGCTGATACAAAGCAATCTCAGAATATTAAAATCGCAGGCTCAGAATGCCCAGAAATCAGGAAATGAGGGAATTAGGGCTGCCTGCCCAGCTGGCAGCGGCGGCTTTGTACCTCTATGCTTCCCTCACTGCATCCTGATGGATGCTCAGTGCGCGCTGCTGGCCGGCAGCACCGCAGCTCCCGGCTATGTTGTCCCGGCTGGCTGTCCTGCTCGGCTCATGTGCTGGCGGAGGCACGGCTCCTGTAAAAGATGGAGCTTGTAATCAAGTTGTTAAAGACCGTCAGTGCATGTGCACGTCGTGGCGCAATTAAATTTGTTTAATGCAGTCCGTATGCGTGCTCCCTGCAACGCAGCGTGGCTGGCAGAGAGTGGGATGAAATGAGAAACCTCTGCCCTGGGGTGAGGGGATCCTGCTCAAAGGGAAGTCAGGCGAGATGACCTCCAGAGATCCCTTCCAGCCTGGATTACCACGGGATCCTGCAGTTCCCGGGTCCGGCGACGCAGCTGACAGGCTGCTCTGTGCTCTATGGCAATGGAGGAAACGGGGCAAGCAGAAACCCCTGCACAGTAAACGCCGCAAAACGCGATGCTGAAGGCCAGTGTAGTTTCACAACAGATGCCTTTACGAAACGGGTGTAAATGCAGAACACGTGTCACAGATGTAGATGTACACAGCAACACGGACCTTTACGTTTTGCTCTTGCCTGGGAAATACATCGGGGTTGGCATTGCCATCTGCTCTCTGCCCCCTGTGCTGCAGCTCGTGGCGATCTGCTGCCGTGGAGGGAGGAGGGCAGCGTTCCCCGTATCCCCGTTGTTCATCCGAATCCATCCATCCCAAGCACTGTCGCCGCTGTGCTCCCTGTCCCTGATGTCTGTGCTCTTTGTCCCCAGGTTCCCTTCTCCGGGCGGCGGATGCACCACACCTGCCCGTGTCTCCCCAGCCTGGCCTGCGTACGGACTTCTCCCAGCAAATTCAAATGTTTACCAGATTTCAGAAAAGAAGATGTCTTTTTTTAGCAGGAGCTATTCTGCGCTAGAAAGAGCCACTCGATGTATTCTTTTTCTTGCTGTTGTGACAAACAAGGTCCATGCCGGGGGAATCCCTTGACCATACTTTCCTGCCTCACCGACATTAAAACCGCAGACGAGATGCTGTGCTGTGAGCGGCCAAGGTTTTCAGGAGGGACTCGCGGTGGCAGATGCTTTCATTCTGGGGGGAGCAAAATGAGGTTTGCTAAGGTGCCACTGCTTTCTGAGGGCAGGAACTTGATGATTTCTGAACCGTCTCACGGTCTGCATGGTTCCAGCTTAACCCCAGAATGAAAACGTCCGAGATTACTGTCAATTTTGGAAAATTTTGGCCATGTTTTTACGCTTTGGAATGCCCGAATCGAACTGAGAGGTGAATAATTGCATAGTGTGAAGCATATGATGATTGCCAAAAAAACGTATTTACATTACATTTCATATCTTTATTAATATAACTGTATTTGTAAGTTAGGCGCATCTCTAGGGTAAAAGTTTAACCAATAGATGTAGTTTTTACACTTTTTAAAAAGTGGCAGGTGGAACCAAAGCATTTCCATATTCAAAGCATTAGAAGATTTTGTTATTTTAGTATTCTAAGATGAGAAGAAGTTGTTGTTACTTGACTCGGTGTAAAACTACCTGATCATCTCAAACTATGTATTAAGATGTAGTTTATATTAAAAAAGGAACCCTGAAGTTTATTGTAACGGGCTGCCTGACTTCTTGTATATGTATCAAATTTGCTGTGTAAAAATTCTGTATCAGAATAATGGCAGTATATGATTTGATTTATTTTAATATTATAACATTATTTTGTCATTGTGGTTTTCCATTTTTATTCAGTGTAATCTATTCTCACATACTCGATCCACCCAAGCTAGCAGAGCTCCTTACGGATAGCTTAGCAAAAGATTATATGCCTCTGGCTGCTTTTAGGGAAACTCAGCGATTTCCAAGGCATGAACTCCTCAACCAAGCTGCAGTCTTACACGATGGAGGTATTTTGGTGTAGCTAATACAAGAGGGTTTTTTGGCACGTGCCTCAAAGGATCAACTTTAACCTGGCACACATATAATTTGTGGGTTTTCTATGAAATACCGTGCAGCTTCATATTTACTTGTCAGTCCCTGGAGCTGGAATTCCAATAGTTTGTGTGAGTTTCACACGTTTCTTGCTCTCAGACACGCAAACATATGCTGGAACTGGAGAAGTGAAGTCATTCATCATCCAACAAGCAGTGCTTTGCTGCTGATGACGATGAGGGGTTTGAGAGAAGTTAGCACGCTTGTATTAAAGCCCACACCTGTATTGGAGAAGATGAGAAATGTCCCGGCGAGTTTACCAGGTACCTTCCACTGGGCTCCACAGCCTCCCTGAAGAGACGGAAAGGAACAACTGGATCGGCTATTTGGCCAGATCCTTGTGGATCCTGCACAAGTTAGAAGAATAAGTGTCTTGAGAGACAGGATTGCACCCTCCCAACTCGGAACAGCCCAGCCCCAGGGCTCCTGCTCCAAAGCCTGTATGTTTTGCTTCGCCCATCGCAGTGGCGATACAGCAGCTGTGCAAGTGACAACAGACTCGGGTCCTGTAGGGGGGAAAAAAAAAAAAAAGGAAGTCTGAGGGGCCACCAAACAGTCATTTTATATGTGCTTTGCATTAATGTGATCAGGTGCAAAGTGCCGGTGTTAGATCTGAAGTCTTAGAGGGGCTCATCGCTAACCCAAAGGGCTGGATTGTGCTGGTGAAAGACCAGCTCGTTCCCATGCTAATGCAGTGACCTGTGAGCACTGCAGAAATTCCCGGAACCTGGATTGAAAAACAAACCCAAAACCTGATCCTACCGCTGTCACTGAACACCCCGTGCACCCACACAGTGTGAGTCTGCAGAGGCGGAACACACTGGGAGCCTGGGGGTTGCTTTTCTGTCCATCTCTATCAGTATAAAATTAGCTTAATACCGTACACTTCAATTTACACTCAAAGGGAAAATCACGAGGGAAAATAGAAGCAGCCCAAAAGTGTATGTGTTCCATCTCTTGCTCCATTTATTTTTACCAAAGCACATTGTCATGGTGCTCAAAACGATGAACCATAGCACAAAACACCGGCCCTTCTCCTCGTCTCCCACTGGCATAAATCACCAGCGACTCCACGGAAGGTAGTAATCCTGGTTTATGTGATTGGGAGTGGACAATCATATCTGATGAACACCTTAGACCTGCCAAACTGAACTCCTAGGAGAGTTTATCAGAGAAAAGCAGAGCAACTTTGTAGTTGCAATTTGTGCCAATTCACTTTATCTGGGTAATGAGAACAGCTGGAATTACACGAGTTCAAAGTTCACACCATCCATAGGAGGTTGAAGTATCCATGTCCTGCAGGCTCTCCTGGACAGGGCATTAGGAAGGTGCTTCTTTGCGAGAGACGTTATCCTGTACTTGTCCTGGAGAGGCTTCTCCACACCTTCCCTGCCGGAGCCGCTCTGCCCGCTGCCAGGGAGCGGCCGCTGGCGCAGAAGAGCTAAAGGCAAAACTTCACTGTCCTACATCCCCACTATATTCTCTTGGCAATAATTATTACCGTGATTCCCCTTTTAGTAATTCAGTTCTCATTAACTGATGCTCACAATGAAGGTTAGTTGATCTGAGGGATCACTTTGGAGGGAAGATTAAGCTTTCGCATCCCAATTCTTTCCTAAACTTTGTCCCAATCGATTCTCTTTTCTGCCATCCTAGGGGAGGTTTCCTAACCCAAGCACACCAGCAAAGTGCCTTCAATTTCTTTCTGCAGTGGAAGGGAGGGGGGAAAAAGCCCTTTACCCTTCGCTTTACGACGATGATAGGTAACCCAGTGACCACAAGAAGTATTGCAAAGCATAAATGGCCATGCACGCCCCTCTGCTTTTCCCTTGAGGCAGCTTTTGGCTTGGGCACCGCAACCGGGACTCCACGTGAATGCTGAAAAGGCGGCCAGCCTCCAGCCAGCTCTGCCGCGAGAGCTTTCCTGCAGACCCCTGCGCGGCTCAGTTGGCCTCAGCATTTCCCTGGCAATAATCCCAGGCCAGGAGCAGCTTCCTCACCTGCCTGGGAAGAAGGGAAGGGGGCTCTCGCGGGAGGAATTGGATGAGGAAAGAGAAGAAAACACTTGCATGTAGCTTGTTAAGAGAGAGCCTGGTTTAAATACTTCCCTTTATTCACTCCACTTAGGAGATCTGTGCCAATGTTTGGTTTAATTTTATTAATATTGAATTGATATTATTAATTATTAATAGAAACGCGTGCATTAATGTTTAATATTATATTAATATTGATATTACAGACATGCTATAGAATAATGATGATATCACACCAAACTGTAGGACTTCCCATGTTTATTACCAGATTTTGGGGTTAGCGGAGAGCCATTTCAGGAAAGGACACCACCACATATAATGAGTTGCTGCCTTAATTTGATTACAGGCTCATTAGGAAAGGTGAAGCAAGGTGTTTCGGGTTTGCGGGTGCACAGCTGGCTGAGCAGGCACACACCTGTAAGCCTGGGGGGGGCTGGAGGGAAAGCTCTGCTGCTGAGCTGGAGAAAACCCAGCTGCAGCTCAGCCTCATCCGCATCCTCCTGCCCACAATTCCCCCCCTGGGAAATTTTGTCACTTTGGAAGAAAAAAAAAAAAAAAAAATGTTGCAGTCTTTGTGTGAGGGGGGTGACCCAAAATAAATTCACCTGGTGGTGTGGGAAGCGGGACTCAGATCTGTGTGGGTGCTTACCTAGGAGACGGCTCACCCTAACCCAAACCTTGGTTTTACGGCAGGAGTAGCTGAAATGAGGGTGGTTTATCCAATGCTGAAGATTGTTTTGGTGGTTGAGAGGACAGCGTGGAGCACCAGAGGACTTGCGTGTGAATGCTCTAAGGTAAGAAGCAGCGTTGTGATTTGTTCTATTTCCTTGTAGGTAGGCTGGAAACCTTAGACTTGTTGTTACCTCAAAACTCGACTGTGTTATAAAACCTTAGAGCGCACCTTGTCGAGAAGTACTTTGCTAATTTGCTTTATCAGCATAATGTCCTGTAATGATGTATAACAGTAAGTGTGCCCGTGGACTGAGGTCCTCACTTATGACTCCCCTGCTCCAGTAGCTCTCTGATTTGTTATTACTGGGCAGATGGATATTCAAAGGAAACAGAAGGTGCTAGGAATCTCTTGATTTAAACAAGATGTCGCAGGAATTTGATCTTGACAATGTGTAACATGTTTTCCAGAAGGAATTAGAAAATTGCAGGAAGAGAAAAGACTGTGCAAATACAAGAGGATTTTGATAATAGCAAGATCAATGTGCCTTTCTCTATTACATAGATATGAAACGCCAACCCAGCGGGGGTACGGCTGCTAGACTAATCAATAATTCTGAGCACAGGAATGGAGATGAGTTTAAAGCACATCAAACATAGAGCAAATCACCTGTCGTTTCTCAAGGAGAGTCCTGAGTGCAGGCAGACCCAGCCCGATGCAGTAGGTCACATCTCAATGATTTGGCAGGGCAGATTCCCCCGTCTGATCCAGCTGCCTCGGAGGGCGGTGGTAGCCTTTGGGCCACTCTGTCTGACCATCAGGGCTGGGAAAGGCTGAACGGGAAAGGCTGAAGCCGAATAAGTCTGGTGCACTGAAGGGAGGGTGGATGGCGGCAGGTTTCATGGCAAGGAGTACAGCGCAGGGTAACAGCAAAGCATGCGGGAAAGGAGGAATGAGCAGTATAACCGTATAGCACACTTGTAAACCCCCCCATGGCAGGGCTTTCCCAAAGGTCTGAGTGTAAGACAGCTTAGTACGGGGCGGGGGATGAACACATGCACAACATAAAAATGACAGAAAATGTCCTCTGCAAACCCCAATTTGCCTGGGGAATTGGGTACATGTTAACTGTGTGCCAGGAGTGCCCAGAGCATCCCAGATTGATGCTCCTTTGTACCACAGCACCCAGATACCAGCGTGTTACAGGCGTGTCCCTGTCCCCCGGAGGTGACGAATCTCGTAGACCAGATAAAGCCTGTGTCTGTGCTGTACACGGCGCCTTCTCACACCGCTGCAGCCTGAGCTATTCCGGGATGCGGAACTGTCCCTGCGCTGCATCCCAGCAGGTGGCATGGGAAGGATGGGCTGTAGCTGTGTCCCTGCCAGCGCCTCGCAGCCACATGCGTAGGGACCCCTGGGGGGGCTCCGCATCGCACCCTGCGGGCAGCGTATCTCTGCCCGGGCTGGGAATCCCACCCAGGCCTCCCGAACCCCCAGCGCCCTGCCTCCCCCACAGCATTGCAACACGTGGAAGGGATTAAATCTGGTTTTAAATGCAACGCGGCTTCGTAAATCCCAAGGCTGTAACGCAGTTCAGAAGCAGACTGAAAATACGGCCTGGTTCCAGCCAAGCGAGTAGGGCTGAGCCTTCTTTATTTGCTTTTTCTCTTGTACACGTGAGTGCGCCCATGTCATTTCATGCAGACATTTGTGGGCTCTTTCAGCGCGGACGGGCAGCCGCGGCTCTTGCTGCAAAGAGTTCACAAACCAGCAAAGCTGCTATTAATTTCAGGGGGTGCGAAGCTGGGCCCACCCTTTATTTACTCCTCCAGGCTGGAGCCCAGGCAGCAGAGCGCATCTCTGGGTGCTTTCATGGGACCTGCCAGAAGGGCCACCTTAGGGAGAGGCACTGGCAAGGCAGCTGCAAGCACGCTCACTCTTTCCAAAAACTTCACCGCGTCCTGTCAAATTAGTAGATTATTATTATTTATTTTCTTCCCCCCCCCTCAATTTCTTCTCACATGGGTGCAACCTTGGCAGGAAGGTCCCCCACCCCTTCAAATTCAATGGTAAAACTTCCTGACCGCGGTGGTGTCATTTCACCTCCCTCCCCACCCTGGTTTTGTTAAACTCCCTGAAGACGCTAACAAGCCTTTCGCGCGTTGCACCAGAGCCTTCAACTGTTTGGATTTGGTTTACATCGGCACTTAGGCTCAGACAGGTATTGCACAAACGGAGAGTAAGAAAAAGTCTGTCTGGCTGAGAGTTTAGGATCTGTTGGGGAGGAAAATTAACACGGAGACCTCCGTCCCCAGTGGCAGCGCTGCAGGCAGGTCCCGCGGAGTCCGGCTTCTGCAGCATCCTTCATCGCCCTGCCGGGGAAGCGCTTTGGTGATGCTCAGCCTCAGCGTGTCCCTCCTTGCTTTCACACCGTGGCTCCAAGCTTTACCTCTGCCTGCGATTCTGCTGGCTCCTTGGCTCGGGTGCCCACGTTCTCCCCCTTTAGTCACACTGCAGCTTGGCTGAACATATTGCACGTTCATCCGCCTTCCTCCACACCCAGATGTCTTCTGCGGCTCTGCCGGAGCTCGTTCCCCCGGGACAGCTCAGCCCCGCGGGCACCCAGAGCTGGTCCCTCTGCCCCAGGGCCACTGCAGCCCCGTGGCACCCAGGGGACCGTCCCCTCTCCGCCCTCGGCGCAGCACGCTGGGGGACCTGCTGTGTGGTGTGAGTGTGCAAGGCCTAATGAGGGAGGAAAAGGAAGAGAAAAGGAAAAAGCCCAGTTGATTTACTCGACTATCAAGCTACTCGACAGTTTCCTTTCCATCACCCTCCTGCAAGCACTCGGTGACAGATGGGGACAGATTGAGTGGTTCGATGGAGTGAGGTAATATTCCACTAAATCATTCCTCTTTCTCTCGCTGTCAGAAAGCACCCGGACTTCAGCCCTTCCTTCTGAATCTTCCTGTGTTTCCCTCTGGATTTTTTTTTTTTTAATGACAAAGCCATTTCAGCTGTACCTCTGCTAAAATTTCCGAGAGGAGCAAGCGCTGGTATTTACACCGTATGATAAAATGGGTGTTGTAAAACAGTTAGCAAAGGGAAGGAGTGAATCACTGCGAGACAGAGAGGGTTCTGGTGCTGTTTACTGGTGTCTCTGGTTTCTTTTTGCTCCCTGCGTGCTCCGGCTGAGCCCCGGACCCCGGCGCAGGGACCGTGGCTGGGCAGGCAGCGGGCGCCCGGGCAGGTGTGCCGTGGGCAGGCGCGCAGGCTCACACCGCACGTCTCACAGATGGAGGATCCATTTTTTTCTCTGGATGATTTGTTCCAATGGTTAATCATCCTCACACAAACACAGGATTATTTTTATTTTTTTTTTTTTCTAATGACACACCAGTAAATAACATGCAGAAACTTTAGGACAAGCTTTCTCTTCACCGAGCGATCTCTTGATTTCTGCCCGCTCTATTAGCGCTGTGATGACTGCCTAAAATTAACTGGGACTTCACAGCTTCCCTGCGCCCTTGCAAGACTAGCTTTGAACTTGAAAGCCTCCTACACAAAGTGCTTTGCGCTATCAACCTGGTCACGGTAGAGGTGAAAAATGTGGCACTGAAGAAAGTGGCTTTCCAATAAATACAGCCACAGTACAACCATGCATGACTCACAAGATCAAAGACAGAGTGCAAGTACTGAGGTCATTAAGCATGAATAGAAATCCAGAAATGCAACAGCTTGCATTAAAGGCTTAGCTTGACTTTAAAGTTAAGTGATGAAAGCTTATGTAGTCAGCCATTGTTCGCCCGTGATAGTGCTCTGCTCCTGCCATCAGTAGTTCTATGCTTTACAAAGGTGAGTAAGAATAATTAATCATTTTTCAGATAAAGTACCAAGGTGTCGGGCAGTTCATGACTTGTACCAAGTGAAAATAGGCTCAGAGATGCTCAGCATCATCAGCTTTGGGGGAAGTCAGAGCGCCGCAGACGTCAGGCCTCTTGGAAAATTGGCTTTTGGTCACCAGTTCTACAACTGATGGATGAGTAAGGATTTACCCTGCACAAGGTCCTTCATTAATGGCGTGGCGTCAGAGGTCACCGGCATAAAAGGAGGTTTGGGGTAAGACTGCCGTCAGCACAGCCCCAGCCCGGCATGACTCTGCCCCAGCTTTTAAGAGACCATCTTCACTGACGGTCTTTCTCTGATGGCTCCATTTCTTCGAGATGTCGTATACTTGATAATATTCTGAAGTTTAAGAACACCACAGCGTGGGAGATACTTCCTGGTTCATGTCACAAGGGAGTTAATCGTAGCCTGTGCAGTGTTTTGAGCAACTATAAAGGAAGCCGTGCTAAAATTGAGGATTTCAGGGGACCTTCATTAGAAAACAGCCCTCTTGCCGTGTTTCTAATAATTTTATTTGCAGCATAACTATCTAATACAATTTCTGGAGTATTCTGATATGTGACTGCATCATCTAATCTGCAGCCTAAGTTAACGGAGTGCCTTGATATACTTAACACCGCGTTCTGCCAACGTGGGGCTGTTACTCTGTCTGGAGCCACTTCTCTCAGGGTGGTTTGTTGGCCATTCTGAGCAAGCGTGGGTGCTACACCGAAGGAAGGTGACTGGGCTTAACTGTGTGGGGCAAGTGGCAGAGGTCCAGCCAAACTCCACGCATCCTTTGCTGGGAAGGGAGGGAAAACGCCAGCTTTGCTCTCCTCTGAGCTCAGCACAACGTGGCCCAGGGCAGTCCCGCAGCATATGGCAGAGCAGCCTTCCGGAGGTGTAGCTGTATCAAATCCAGGTAGAGCCCCGGGAAAGAATTACTGCTATCAGACTAAGCCAAATTCCTGCCCTTTTCCTCAAGGCTACTGGCTTCACACCATTCTGGGAGGCAGCTTTGTCTCCCCTGGTGCAGACCTGGTACTGGAAAAGCAAATGATGACAGCTTGTGGGCTATGCATCCTCCACCTGTAGCACGACCACTGAAATGAGACCTTCACTCAACAAGATTATTTGGCTGGGGCCAAGTATTTCGGCCCCTTTCCTAGCAAACTCTTTCCAAATCTAACAGCAGAGCTAGAAGCACCCCACAGTACTCCGAGCGCTGTGTGTTGTAAATCGCAGATCGCCGTAGCCACTACTCGTTGAGATTTCAGACCAGTGTCATTTTTCAAGCTGGCCTGACATTTAAGTTTACGCTAAAAACCTCCGCTGACTTCAAGATTTTGACTGGCAACGTTTGCAAGGAATGTGTTAAATACCTGGTGAGTGAGTGAAGATGCCAGCAGCAATCAAGATTTTTCCAGAGCGGCTCTCAGTGCCACTGCAATTCTTCACCACAGATATGCAACAGCAAGCACGCTGTGACCTCGGAGCCAGACTGCGGAGAATCTCTGGGGGAGATGATGTTGGTATTTCCTGTGATACTCATCACTCGCGTTGCCCAGAGTATAGAAAACTATCCTACATCTGCCTGGAAGGGGGTATAGAGAAGAGTCAATGTCTGTTCTGGTCAAGCACAGGTAGCTGGGAGAGCCCCGCTGCCATGCAGCTCGCCAGACCCTCCGAGTACTTTGAGTTTTGGTCAGCGGGGATGGGGAGAGGGGTTCAGACCATCTGAGTTTTCGCAAGCGAGCCCAGGACTTGCGCAACAAGCTGCAATAGCTTCTCACGTGGCCATGGGAGGTAATTATTAACACCCAGCTCTCACCAAGTCTCAGCCATTAGCGCTTCTGAGCGAGACCAGCAGCACTCTGGTTTTCGGATGGGCAGCTGGGCGCATGGAGGCTTACAGCGGCTCTTTATGGGTCCCAACAGCATCAGGGATGGCCCACCATGCTCAGCCCGTTCTCCCTAATGTTATTGCTCTGATCTTGTTATCCAGAGCAGGTTTTCATCCTCTCTGACACCCCTTCTCTGATCTTGGTCAAAGCATTTAATCCCCATGACCCACTTTCCCCATATGCAGACTAAAGGATGCTGCGAGAACATGTTAATGCTGTGCTTTGGAAATGCTTTCCCCCCCCCCCCCC
>VFFE01007917.1:319680-334457 GCA_008921705.1 Burhinus oedicnemus | reverse complement strand
GGGATGGGGTGGGGTGAGATGGGATGGGGTGTACGGCCAGTGCTGCCGTCCAGCTGTGGTGTGTCCTCGGAGAGCCCCGCATCCCCTTCTGGAGGTGGAGGGGTGAAGCCGTTTGGAGCTGATGGAGCTGATGTACCTGTGTGTGTGACACAGGTGTGTATATGCCCATATACACACCTATTGATACCTACCGCATATCTGGATCAATCCAATATATCCATATGTTAGTGATATACCTGTGTCACATTCACCAATGTGCTTTTGCTAGACTTAGCCGTATTAAATAGCCATTTAACTCTCTGCACGCAGGGGAGGCAAGTCCCGTAGTGCCTGTTGCACCAGAGTGCCTGGTCCCTTGCTGGGCAGGGAGGTTTGCAGGGGAAGGAGGTTTGCAGCAAGCTCGCGCGGCAAATGTTTCAGGGTGAACATCAAGGAAAAGCTGCCTCTGCAAGTCGGGAGCCTGACGTTTGGGGTCCCACTGGGGTTCCCAAGAAGGCAGAACGGGAGAGGATGTGGCAAAATGTCCCTAACCCACATGGAGACTTGCAGAGTTTCGGTGTTGTGCAGGGGCTTACCGACTCCCAGGCTCAGTTACACGGGGCTCCTGGAGGGCTGGGCAGGTTTTTGTGAGCTGGGTAAAACACTTTTTGGCCTGACTAGCACAGAGCCGCTCCTGATGCACCCGTACTGTTGGTGCGGGTTTGTAACGGGCAGTTTAATTAATGTAGGCCAGTGAGATGCAGATCCTTGTCCTCTCTTTCCCACTTTGCCATCCTTGTATATGTAGGGCAAGGCCTCGCTGTGTGCCTCGTAAGGCACGCACCACTGCACAGCCCTGGGCTCGCTGGAGATGCTAATGCAATTATTGTACTATTACTGGGTTTCCTTCATGGCCTCTTGTGAAGGACACGTCTGAAATCCTTTTTGAGCATTCTATTAAAAGCCATCAGTAAATTCAGCGTTATTCCAGAAACGATAGCAATTAAATTGTCTGCATCAGCCCCAAAAGCAGATGTCGGTGGAGCAGCTTTCGAGTGGCTCTTTCTGGCTGGTTTTCAGAAAGTCTTGCTGCGTGTGGTGGGGGCCAGGCACCGACCTCGATCGTGCCACCAGACATCCAGAGCAGCTCCGCTGAACTCCTGGCACGTAAACAGTGGGGGAACCAAAACCAGACTTTGGCCCAAAGCTGTGGTGAGGGCAGTCTGTATCACACGCAGGACTTCATCTGCCCGTGGATCTGGTTTGTATCTGTTATTTATTCCTAGTGTTAGGAGAGCAAAGAAATCGTGAGAGGGGGGGAAAAAAAAAAAAAAAAGAAGTGGCGGATAAGTGAGGCTGCTTTATGCTTCCTACCAGTACATCTGAGCTGTTTTCAGTTGTTAGGTTTCTCATTTGCACCGAAGTTCTACTGTGACAGAGAATTGCCCACGGGTTGTTCAGTGCTTTGTGCAATTTTCAAGGCGTTTCTCACATTCGTGCAGTGACTTGAGCGCCGGGTGCGCGGCGTCCCCTTGGCAGCCCCGGCAGCGACGTCAGGAGCGGTGTCTTTCTGGAGGAGCTGGGGACACCGTGTACCTCGCTTGCCCCCGGTGCGACACGGGACCGCGTTAACAGACTCTCCCAGGTGGGATGCCGGCAGCCAAAGTGCTTTGCCAAGCACAAGTACAAGGATCGGTTGCCCTTTGGGGCGCGTGGCTTTTCGGAGGAGCGGAGGAGACCTTATGGCCCGTGTTGGCTCTGTGATCTCTGCCATCAAGTGAGCAAAAGGGAATAACACACCTGCTTCCCTCCTCCGCGCCTGCGGGTAGGGTTTCTCCTCTCCCTGAACGCTCGCCAGCACAGCTGAGCTGGCTCAGGAGCTGCCGTAATTCACTGCTATCTTGCCGGGCCAGCAGCAAATTGCTAGCTCATCTTTCTCCCACCTGTAGCGAGCAGGGAGAGCCGGCAGGGAATGGCGTTTCATCCATCTTCCCAGGCCTGCTCCCCTGATGGGGCTGCTTTATAGTGCTATAGGCGGTGTGAGCCAGGAATTTGGGGCCAGCATCTTTGCAGGGCTGGCTGAGAGGTGCGATGCTAAAGGACCAGCCAAAAGGAATGGAGAAAATAAGGGGCAAGCAGGGGGTTAACAGTCTTCATAGGAGCAGGCTCCTCGCTTCCCAAAGGGACTGACATGGGGTTGGACCCGCCAGGATTAACTCTGCCTGTTAGTTACACCCCAGCCCTTGTTCTCATCTCCCTGCCTGCTCCCTGCCAGGGGAAGAGCCCTCCCTGCCCCAGCCGGGTGCCCCGTGCAGGCAGGGCATGCCTGCACCTCGGGGTGCTCCACCTCTTCTTTGCATCAGACCCATCAGGTTCCACCAAGTTCCTCACCCAAGCTCAGTCTCGGTTTGGGCATTAGGACAGTGCCACATTTACAGTATCTGATTAAAAAATAAGAAATAGGGTATTTTGGAACCCCTCTGCTGTTGCAGAGCTGCTCGAGGAGCTCTTCCAGCCTACAGGGACTGTGGTGCCTGGAGCAGCTTGGACTGCCCCGACATCCCAACAACGAATCCTTTGCCTTTTGTGCTGCTCGGCTCTGCAGTGCGCAGCCGGCCATCCAGCCCCCGGCTGAGCGGGAGCACTTCTCCATGCAGGTGTACCCCAGGACATGGCACAGGAACACCAGGCTCCTACTTCCAGTGCCCAGGCAGGGGCTGGAAACACTGGGTGTGTGTTGATTTGGGCATAGCTGGGCAAAAGCCAGATCCATCGCAGCGGTCGTGGGGAACAGGTAATTTCCAGAGATTGTAACGAGTGTGTTAAGCTATTTCCCTTTCTCACGTCAATCACTTTCACAAAATGAGTTTAATGAAGAGCTATTCTGTGCTACAAAATGGTGCTGGACAGGCTAGGTGGATTCCTCTGACCTTTCCGTGTGCTTTACTTGAATTGGCTGCCTCTTCATGTTCTCCACTTGCTGCCTCGAATGGGAAAGTCAGCTGAAATACCGACTCTTACCAAAATACTGTGGCATATTGCCTTCTTTCCACCAGTCACTGGTATTCTTCCCGAGGCCTTAGCTACTTATTATCAGTGGTGTTATTTGTGTTCTTGTGTCTGGGAGCTCTGCATAACGTTTCTGGAAAGAGAAGCATCCTGTATCCTTGGTATTGCTGTAGTAGAAATCAGTGTTATCTCTGGTGTGACATAAGGGAATAAGTAGGGAATGTCTGGACATGCCTGAAGGACAAACCCAGAGCCCCTCCATGGCGGAGACGCCCCTGGGAAGGAGGACAGGTGAGAGCAGTCAGCCAAAACAATTTCGCCGTCACAGAAAATTCAGGCAAGGAAAAGTTTTCAGGCTTAGTAATTAGGGAGATGGAAAGGTCAGTCTGGAGCAGAAAGGGATAACGGAGGCTTGAGTCAGATGCTGGCACAAGAAAGATTTGGATCCTCCTTCCCAGCTTCCTGTAATTCCCAGACAGCTCTCCGGATGACAGTCATTATTTGTGTTATCTTTGCACCTAACGGAGTGAGTCAGGGACCAGGGTGCTACATAAGCAAAACAAAAAGCCGTCCCTTTGCCAAGGGAACTTACAATCCAACTGTGAAATGGGAGAGAGAGCCGGGATGAACCCTAGAGAAGGGGGAGGACGAGCGAACGGCGAGGCTGCAGCCGAGGCAATGGCATCGGCGTGCCCGTGGCCATCGCTCATCCCTGCAAAGGGAGGAGAGAGTGCAAGGAGATAATGAGGTAGGTTTGTGGGTGTTTACAACGATCATGATAACTGTGACAACGACAGAACAGAAGATGACACATTAAGGTAATGTCTGGGCACCGGCTAACATGAAGACAGCGTGAGAAGTTGCAAGTCTGCAAAATTTACAGTACTACCCAAAATAACTGCTTTGCACAGGAGTCATGCTTGCCCTCTGTAACCGGGGTGCGGCTGCGGTACGTGCCAGGGAAATGAAGACAGATTTAAACCGCCGCTGGCAAACCCCCACCCTACCTCTCGCTTGCAGAGGGTCCGGGTGTCAGGTCGGGGATGGAGCACTGGGAACTGCCATCAGGCTGGGAAGAGCACGGGCAAGCAGAGGCTGGATCTGCGTGCAGCAAAACGCTAACGCAGCATTTTGGTTTTGTGCACAGAAGTATTAGCACGGGTGTGCAAAATGCACAGCTGACACCGAAGTGGATGAGAGCATTCATGTCACTGTTGAATCCCGATTTCCTGGATGGCAGCAGAGGATCTGCAGGCGAACAGTCACATAGCTGCATCTCTCTGGCAGGGCGGTATCTGACAGCTAGCTATCACATTTTTCAAGGGCTTGTTCCGAGCTGTTTAATACTTCATGTGCTCTCTTGGGGAGGGAGGAGAGAAGAACGGAGGAGTATATTTGGCACAGCGGGGAAGTGGACTCGGGTCTTTTCCATCCCTTAGTGCTGGGCTGTTGCAGAGGGAGAGAAAGCCTCCTTCCACAGCGGTACTAATCCTCCTCCACAGCGAGCTGAACGTTTTGAACTTGAACAACTCCTCTCATTTTTTCCCCCATGTGATTGTGAGTCAGGCTGAGCTTCTCTATTCTTCTCCATAATTGAGTAGGAGATTATTTTGACTGGAAATAACCAGACACAGGTATCATGGCTGTGAATGCCTCCATGCGTGCCACTTGCTAGAAGTTCTGTAGCCTTCTGCAAAGGGAGCTGGTCTTTAAAGACTTTGCTCAATGGAGAGGGAAGAAAAGCAGAGGTGAAGAATAGCTCCTTCCTGCTCACTTCTGTCACTGCCTCTGCTAAACCGAACCCGCTGAATTGTTGGTGACACGCTGTTCTTCAGAAGCAGCTCTTTTGTGGAAGAGCTCCCCTGTGACATGGGGAATAGCCGCAGTGAGACAGGAAACATCCCTGACGCGATGGCTTTCTACAGGAGCTACAGCCATTCCAGTCCCACGGACACGTTGAGAAAGTTAGGAAAAGCCATTCCTCTAAAATCTCGTGGGAAACCTCCCCAGGCACAGATTTTCCTGGTCCTTCCCTCCCTCTCACCATAGTTCTCTCTCGCGGGATGTAGGCCAGCTGCTTGGGTTGCATTCCCACCCCTCTGCCCTGCAGGCAGTGGGTGACCGGAGGAGCGCAGGGCAAGGGAGAAGCGGATGCAATGTGGGGCCATGTCAGGGCGCGTGGCTTCCTCCGCTGCCGTGGCAGGTGATGCTGCCAGACGCCATGCCCTGCCGGTCCCGGCTCTCGGTGGGTACCAGGGAGGCGGGTGCAGCCCCTCCTCAGGGCTGAGTTGTAGCTACGCGCTCTCCTACCAGCAAAGCTGGATACTAAGGAGCATTTCACGAGATCAGGCTTTCTCCAGTTTATACGTAAGTGGGATTGCTTCGGGCTATTAAACCAGCGTGCTGCAGACCAGCCAGCCCCAGGAGTCTTATCTGTACTGTAGCAACCTCAAGCCGCTGCTGTTCTGCTCGTGCATCTCATGTCTCAGCTGCTTATGGAGGAGGTAATGAGCTTTTGGAGATACATGGGTGCTATAAACTCCTTAGGCCGGAGATAAGCAGCTTATTGCCTTTCAGAGCCCCGCCAGCCCTTGGCGCTGCCACCGTGGTGCTTCTCAGGCCCAAAGTTCTCCGTTAGCAGGAAGGGTTATAACGTCTTGCAGTAAATAAGTGTATTCCCAATTACACGCATGCACGCGCGTGCTGCAGCCGTCTCCACGGGCGGAGGTAAAACCCGGCAGCAGGACAAACAGGCAACAACAGGCTTTACACACCGTGTTGTCCTGTCTCCCTGCACGGCTGACTTCAACGCTCGCAGACTGCCCCGTCTCGTCAGTGCAGGAGGAATCCACCACCCTCCTCGTGGTGAAACGGCCCTTGGCACCCCACAGCAAATTCACCACGGGTAGCGTGGGCAGCTTCAGGACGAAAGGTGGATTGTGAAACAACTTCTTTCCATTGCTGTCCTTTCTCTGCTTTCGGGTAAACCTGCTATGAACGCCTGTCTAGAAAAATCACTGGGTAAAAGAAAAAAAAAAAAAGAAAGAAGAGGTAATGCACAACTGAAAGTTCATTTTCAAAGTCACTGTGAAAGCTGGTTTTTACTTCCTTAGTAGAATTCAGCCCTTGTTGTTCTCCACTCGCTGTCTACGGCAGCTGCCATCAAAAGCAATCCTGCTCCAAGTGGTCAACAGGCTGCAGTTGCTACTCTTACTAAATGCTAAAGAGAGCCTTCAAATAAAATCTGCTTGACTGGTCAAATCATCTTCATCTTTATTGCGTATTTTACTTTTTTCCCCCTTTTTACATATTACCCAGGTATAAATTAGCCCAACGGCACTCTTTCAAGGTATAAGTAGGGACATAATTTGGTATGCAACTCTCAAATTTTTGTTTAGTTGGTCTCCTTGGACCAGTTTTGGAATTAATCTCTTCATTGGGGAGAGTTATTTGAGGTGCCGGAAGTACCTTCTGATACTATCTTTTAACTCGTGTAAATAAAATCTGAAAGCTGGTTTCTTTGCTGCTCTATTGTCCTTATATATTCCCTTTCCTGTTGGTTTACACCTGTGCACAGCTTACGCTGAGGCCGGAACTACCGTCTTATTTTGGCACTCAGCAAACGGATGTCCCCTCCTTACCTACGGCTCCTTCCCCCTCCACAGCTGGTTGAAGTGAAAGGATGAACAATGCGAAAACCTTCCATGTGACTAAAACTGTGGGATTTAACAACATCAGAGAGTCCGTGAACACTAGTTGAATGCTAAATTCTTAGTTAAACGGGTGTTGTTTGTTTAGGTAAAGCCCTCGCCAGGGTGTTGGAGCAGGGTGATAACCCAGCAGCGTATTCCCGTGACTGGGAGCAGCTCAAGGTTCGGAGGTGAGCCCACCACCGCTCAAATCAAGCCATCAGCAGATTCATGTTCAAGGGCCAAAAGTCGCTAACTAACCCTTCTGTATTTAAACTACTTCTTCAACAAAGGCGTTCTCTCGTCATTTAATTTTCAACTGTAGAAATAGCACGTAAAAAGGTTTTGCGGTTTAGAAGTGTTCGTGGGTCTCAACCAACTTTGTAGGCTAAGTAAAGTGCGAGAAACATTTTTTACCGTACCATCCGATCAGCTGAGCTTTTAAGGCAGGCTGATGAAAAGGAATCTATTATTTTAATAGCGCTTTCTCTCTGCTAAAAGGTCTTGCTAACTTACTGAAGCAGAGCTTGAAATAACAGATAAAAACTGTCAGAAAAACTGTGATGTCATTTGGAGCTGAGTGAAAATTGTGACCAGAATCTGAGCGTATCCAAACCCCGAGTTAAATACCAAAATGCTCCAGGATTCCTCTGATCATCATGCAAGCTGTTAAGGCTAACAAACAGCTTACTTGTTTGGGGTGGGGTTGGCTTTTTTCTTCGTTGTTCCTTTTGTGCGAAGGGTTTTTCTTTGGGAAGATTGGGTGGTTTCATTTTTTATTGATTTGGCCTTTTGCTTTTGTATTTTATCTAATAAAGTTCACTTCAGCGACGCAGACCTGATGAGGGAAAACCTCCCGGAGCTGTGTTAAACCTGAAGTCTTCGTACCTGAGAGGAGGAGGGTACGGGCTTTTGGGAATATCCAAGAGGATTTCACATTTTTTGTGGTCTTGAAGAAAATTGTTGTGGTTAAGTAAAAACAAAGCTTGGGGGGGGGGAAAAAGACATTGGTAATGTGCATGGTACAAAAGCCTTGTAGAAAGCCTCTGTATATCATTTGAACGCCAACTGAATTACCTTTACAGTAAGGACGTGATGGTTGGAAGGGCCGCGGAGAGCTGTATGAATTTCATCCATGCAATGCATGAGCCCAGCCTGGGAAACAAACCTCATCTGCCGAGTTCTGCAGGGCCGTTTCCAGCTTTTCTTCTCAAAGGAGGGACCCAGCTCTGCTCCCAATAAGTAAAGTGGGAATTTTGACATTGATTTCAAAGGGAGCTAAACTGAGCGCCATGAAAAGGGAACGCTAGCATGCGATGCTGCTTTTCTTTTTTTCTTATTAATGTGACTAATTAAATGTTTGGATTTTTAAAGCACTAACTGGGTTTTGATGGTCGTTTAGAGACTTTGAGAAAGTCAATAATTTTGATGAAATAAGACTATAGACTCCAGAACAAAGTCCACATGGAATCCGTGATGTTGCTAGGATACAGCTATTAGTATTTTCAGTGGCTGGGGTATTTTTTTGGTGTGTTTTTTTTTTTTTTAATATAATCGGCCTAACCTCTCTTACAAACAGTAGAAGAATACGTGACTGCCTGATCCCATTTACACAACGCTCCTCTAATTTACAGTAATGAAGCCAAACTTGACCCATTAGTTTCGGCCACTTTTATTTGTGAAGAAGAAACACAAAGAGGTATTTTGACCTGAGCTATAGGGAGCACATTTTATCTGAATCTTGATTTTATTAAATGATGTGCAGGATTTTCTCCCGGTGGGTGTTACATTGCTGAAGTCAGTCTCCCTCTAGTGGTTTATTTCCAGAGGGGCCCTTGGCTTTACCGGCTTGGACGGGTACCAAATTTGATAGAGTGGGATGCAGAAAGTTGAATGACCGCTATGAGCTGAACTGTAGAGCAGCATCGAGCTCATGATTTTTAAGAGATGAGCGTAAAACCCATAAAAATATTATTTTCTGTGTTTTTGATATTTTAGAATTTATTGATTTTTTGCAGTATCTGTAGTAGATGAGGCTTTCCATCCCAGGCTTACTCTGCGGTACAGGCTAACGTGGTTTGCTCAGTGTGTAGGATGTGGCTGTTGCACATTGTTTCCTTCAGCTGTATACTGGGATGCCTGTAAAAAAAAGATCAGTATTTAAGCTCATGTTCCACATCAAAGCCAATGCCAGATGTGGTGCCAATAACATTCTTTTTGATTTAATGTAACACAGAGTAGCATTGTGGATGATGCTATTTTGGGATACCCATGTCTGGGGAAGCGATATCTAAGTGAAACACCCTGCAGATATTTTACAGGGAAATAAGGAAAAGAAAGCTGTTTGGAGTTTGTTTCCAACCTGTACCTTAGATTTGAGGTCTGTCAGGTTTCTTGCATTTATGTCCCTGACCTCACCTTTGCTGGGCATCTCTTTCTTTAGGGCTTAAGATAGCTCCAGTGCCTTACAGGTGTGGGAAATGGGAAGGGGGAGGGATGATGGTAGAAGCCTACTGTCCAAAGCCAAGTAAGAAATTCAAGTCTCCTCATACCCGATGCATGGCTTGGATGCCGAGTCAAGCCAGTTCAGCTCTCTGAAGATGCCTAGGTAAAGAATAAAGGTCTAAAGCACATTGAAGTCAATTCATGCCTTTACTTAACGGTAAAGGGCTTTGGATGAGGCTCAGCCTTCCTTCACAAGCGATGGTAACCAAAGAGAGCCGTGGTTCTGCAGTGCATCAAGGAGCCTGGAAAGACTGACGTCTTCTAGCACACTAATCTGAGGTGGGTAGAGGAGTGGTACTGCCTTCTTCATGTTCGCATCTGGCAGAAGTCCATCCTGTGATTTGCTTTTTTCATATACCGGAGGAGCGATTTGGCCTTGGTTTTTCCTTTGTAAACTGTAATAGAGAGAAAGCTTGGAGAAATTTAGGATTACCTGCCCCAGAAGCGAGCAAGCTCCCATTCCGTTTTCACAGCCCCCTGGACAGAGGCTCGGAGATGTCATCACCTTCCCGTGATGCACTTTACAGTGCCTTCAGTTAGGTCACAGCTTTAAGGGTAAGGTTTTGCTTTTGTTTGACTTCTACTTAATGCTCAGCTTCTATTGGGCAATCAGGAGTCTTGATCCCTTAGGAGACTGCTTAAAACACTTTCCTTTGGATGCTGCTCCGTAAAGGCTGCACTGCGGTTCCCGTGATAGTGATTTTGGAGCCAATTTTGTCTTTCATTTCTGTTTTCACTTTTCAGGCTGAAGTTTCCACACGGTGTCCTGGCCAAAGGTGATTCGATTTTGGTTGATAACTTCAGCAAGGACCATTCCATTCATTTTGTCTATATAAAGAATATGCATTTACGCCTAGCATGTGGAACGAAATTCTTGCACTTTTTAACAGCTCCACAGCCGAAAAAGCAGATGTATAAGTGCAATATGCACCTTGTCCTCTCTGAGGTCTGTTCTAGCATCACTTACAGGCAGGAAATTAATAGGAGTCCTATGTTTACAAGGAGGTCATGGACACTTGGGAGATGCCCATGAACGCATGAACTGGCTTTACTTTTATGTAACTGTATAGATTTTATTTTTTTTTTAGACTTGCACAATGCATCTGTAGGAATTTTTTTAGTAAGGAAGGGAAGGTTCTAGTTGAACTGTACTTCTTTGTTGGACCAGTGAATGGTTATGTCAATTGTACAAGCTAAGGAAAGGTTCCTCTGCTTTGAGAAGCTCCATAGACCGACCCAAAAATGGCTTATCAATAGCAGATGCCTCGGGGGCTCCCCCTGGAGCACGCTATTCCAGCCAACCAAGTAGGTCTCACCGGAGTAAACTTCAAACAGCAAGCTGCAGTAATACCTCCTGGCTCTCCCTGGCCTTGCGTACCGTGTTTGACTTTGGTAGGTTCATGCATTTGAAGGAAGACTTCAGTGAACGGGAGCTTGCAGGAACCAGCTGCGTGAGGAGCCTCTCCCGCAGCGGCGCTCGGCACCGTGCATGAAACGTTCCATCCCAGGCAGGAGTGGACACCAGCCTGCGAGAGAAATAGGGGCAGCGAGCCAGTTTGTTTTTAACAAAACAAAGTTATGCAATAGCATTTAGTTCTGACATGTTCCCAAGATGCAGCAAATGAAGAACTCACTAAATACAGTATATCTCTGGCCATATCATTTGAATATAACTTGTTTCCATGACAACCTCCGCTTAACAGCTTGGCTGATATGAAATCATTCCTAGATGAGGGAGCTTTTGCCAAAAGCATTGGGATTCAACACTTCAATATCATGTTTTTAGGTTTTAAAAGACATTTATTTAAGCCTCTGGAAGCAAATATCAACTAAAATCCCTTCATCCTCACCTCTGCTTCGGCTCTCGCCTGATCAGTTTATCTTCCTGGGAACCTCTCAGGAGCAGCTCTTGTGTTACTTAATATGCTTCTGAAGTCCCAGGCAGTGTTTCAAGAGCAAGTCATCGTGACACCAGCGTTTGGTAGAGAAATTACATTTCATGGCTGTTGGCTCAGCCTGCGAGGCAGCGGGGCAGCAGCTGGGCACAGCAGCCGGGGCTTGTGCTCCAGCCATCCCTCCAGTCCGTGAAGGTTTAGGCTCCAACTAGCTCTGCCTTGGAGTAAAGAAGAGGAGCTTTGGCTGGAGAGGGGTCTAGCCCGACATTTCACGCAGCTCATTTTGTATCGGAATTGCTGAACAAAGCAACCCGGGTACCTATTAGGTGTTTCCTAAGGTGTCGTACCTATCGCCTCGGAAATAACTGTGGAGCACTTCCAGGGTGGAAATGCAATATGACTGCTCATATGGTGCTTGGTCCCTTCCTCCCTTCCAGGTGCTACACTGCATTTGAATATAGCTAAAATAAGCCTAATGCCTTCCTAATATTTCTCATGTACGCGGGCTTTGCAGTTGCCACAGCGATGGTACACAACTGTCAGTGGGAGACAGGATGTTTCTGATGGTTTTAAGAGGCAGTCTGCCCCTTCCGACCACTGTTGCTTTGTATCACAGGGATTCCCTGCAGGGGCCACGGGAAAAGCTACTGGAACGGGCAAATAACGTTTCAAGCACACGTAGCATACCCATTGCTGTCAAGATTTTGGGATCAGCAAGGATTATAAGAGTAGGGATTTAAATCTCAAGTAAAACCAAGGACAGAGTTATGAAGTATTCATTGTTTCTTCTGGCTATAGTGTGCCTTCTTCAGCTCTAATTAGCCCCAGCGTGGAGCAATTTGGGCCTTTGCTGTGGCAAAGAGGTTCAGGTGCCTGAAAGTGGGTGCAGGCAGGCAGTGCTAGGAGCACACAGAACGGGGCAGAACAGTATTTCCCACGCCACTTTTTTTTTTTTTTCCTTCTCCCAATTGATACCTGGGAAAATGTCAGCTGTTCCCCATCTGAAATCAGCTGAGCTAATCTAGCGGCTGACTCCTGCTCTTGGCCACACAGTCCTGCTTTATAAAGCCTTAGCAGAAAGTTATGTGTTTGCCTGGAGAGCTCTGCAAGCCAGAGGAGGCCGTTGCTGGGAGAAGGTGTAAGGGATGGAGCCAGAAGCCCCTGCTATGGTGGTGAGTTTTGGGCAACTCATCTTGCCTGTGCACCACCCTGTAGCACAGGACTGCGCTCTAGCACCGTTTGTTTATGGTAAATCTGCTTGAGAGGGTACAAAAGCACAGGAGAAGGCATCACCAGGGTTCCTTTAAAAAGGAACCTTCCAGATATATGGCAAATACCAATGAAATACATTCTTAATTAAAGCCCTGTGAATATATCTCTAAAATTGCAAATAATTTCCTGGGATTTTTAATCTCCGAACTGATTTTGTTCAAGGTGTGCTGGCAGGGCGAGGTGGCTAAGCAGAATCAGGATGCTGTTCTCACCATCTTTTTTCCTTGTGAGATCCATCTCGGGAGACTTGTTTTTGCTTCTGTGTCACGACTTCTTAGAAATCCCTGTAGGCAAAGGCTGCGCTAATTCAATGCACCCTCTGATTGCCCTTCCTCCACAACCAGATTAATTTACTGTTAGTTGAGATTCCCGCAACGTACCTTGTGCCACTGTGAAGCCTGGTATTTACTGATGTAAACAAGAAATAAACGGAGTCTTTACATGTCTCATTTGGAATAATGATACAGGCTGTGCCGCCTGGTACTCGCTCCGTGTCTCGGAGGTGTGGGGGTTGCGCTTCTATATGGTTCCTTGCAGCTCAGATTGTTTATAACAGAATAATTTGTTTTCGACCCGAGCTGTAATGTTTTAAATGATGAGCAGCTCTCTGATAATGGAATCTGGAGGTTTTCACTGAAGCGTGGGGTTCCCATCAGAGGCAGGTGCTGGATGAAAGTTAGTTTTTGTAATACACTCTAGTGGGTTTGGCCTTATTTCCAGAGTGATGCTGCTGCATGTCTAAAAATTAATACTTTGTTGGCAACCTCGGCAGAGGACACGAAAAATGTATTAGGCATCGAGGCTGTCAACGGCAGTCACGGAGGCAAGATGTGGCCCTTCAGGGTTATAAGAAATTAGCACTCTCCTCCTCTCCTCCTGTCTTCTCCAGCTCTTCTGAGAATATCTGTGCCTAGATACAGCCATTTATTGTGCGTTTGGTTTGGGTTTTTTTTTTAGGATTAACATTTTTGGTGGGCTCACCATTAAAATAGAGAACACTCAGAGTGGGCATACCAACGAGTTTTTAGATTTCAAGCTCTCCCAAATGGTCATTATCTTGCCTTCTATTTAAAGAAGAATAAATTAAATTGCAAGAGATGGTGCAACTGGTTTTCCAGATCTGATTTAATTTGGCTTAGCAGTTAGCATTTTCCATCTGCACAACATAATAATTAATTTTTTTGTTTCCTCATTGTCACTGTGCAGACTGCTTTTTATGGGTGATCTCTGCCCTTTCTTACTGTTAGATTTTTATTTCTTTAAAGCAGTGTGTCTTTATTGATTTTTTTTTTTCTTTTAGGATGAAGTATATATAAAATTATTCATCCTACTAAATGTGCTTGCAAGGAAATCTGTGATTCATGGTCTTTGATCCTGCTATCGCTTACGTGGGTGTTTAACTTTACTACTGTGCGTAGTCCCACTGGGGAGAATCTTAACTTAAAAAAATACTATTATAAAAATAACGTGAGGTTTTTAGCACGTGTCCATGCTGGATTATGAGGAACATCTCCCTATAAAACCAAGCATGTAGATTAAATAAGCTGTAGAGAAGATGAGAAGAGAGATAAATTATCCCCCCCCAACCCAAGGCTGGAAAGATTCATTGTAGTGTTATTGTCTCCGTCCACGGTCAGTTTGCATGGCACTCATCCCTCCGTTTTGTGAACATGCAAGGGTTTTGTGTCCTAAAGCTTGGATATTTAGAGAGACTTAGTTTGCTGGTCAGCATTGCCAAGCCAAACTGTGCACGAAGGTTATTTTCTTCAGCGAGGCAGCCCCAGGGACGCGTCAGGTCTGCGCTGTCGTGTGTGTGTGCGTGCGGAGAAGGGGCTGCCAGCAGCGTGCTCGGTGCAGGATGGTGGCACCGGGTACCCTGCCCACCTGAACGCCTTATGGCCATGGGTCCTCCTAAAGGTCTAAGGAAGCAGCTCAACGCTCTACCTCAACGCAGCGATGTGGATGGGGGCAAGTGCATGTGCTGGGCCTTGGCCAGGGCCCCTTTCTGGAGCCACTGATGCCCTCAGATGGGGTCCATCGCCGTCACCATCGGTGTGGCTCCCTCCTCCCCTCACCTGTCTGTCCCCTTGTTTGTCCTTCCCACCACCACCCCCCTTGGCCCAGTGGCTCCCTCATCCCTGTGCATCCCTGCGGATGTGTCCTTCCCCTATCCCTCCTCCCCTTGGCCCAGTGGCTCCCTCATCCCTGTGCATCCCTGCGGATGTGTCCTTCCCCTATCCCTCCTCCCCTTGGCCCAGTGGCTCCCTCATCCCTGTGCATCCCTGCGGATGTGTCCTTCCCCTATCCCTCCTCCCCTTGGCCCAGTGGCTCCCTCATCCCTGTGCATCCCTGCGGATGTGTCCTTCCCCTATCCCTCCTCCCCTTGCCCGAGTCCCGCTCCAGCGTCCCTCCCCGGCAGCGTCCCTTG
>VFFE01007917.1:270945-319660 GCA_008921705.1 Burhinus oedicnemus | reverse complement strand
ACCCAAAAATATGTCTGTGGAAAGCATCTCAGCTCTTCATCAGTTTTGCTCCTGGAACAGATTGGAGAAAGGGAAATTATTCTTGGGAAAAGGGCGGATGAGAGGGACCGGGGCACGCAGAGGGTGTCGCCTCCCCTCCTGTCCCCTCCCGTCCCCTCCCGGCGGGGAGCGGTCGCGCTTTCCGGGAGCCGGTTCGTGAACCGGGTTTGGGAAACGCTTTGGGTGTTGTAGTTGGACGGACGCACACGGCTTCAGGCGTCGTCGGTGGCGTTTTAAAAGTTTAAATGTAGCCCTTGCCGCTTGCCAGCTCCGGGGAGAGGGTGGCGAAAGGTCGCGCTTCGCACCTCGCGGGGCTGTCCCCAAACGCGGCGTGTCCCGTCCCGCCGCGGCCCGTTCCGCGCCTCTCGCGTGGTCCGGTCCGACGCCTGTGTGCGATCAGCTCTTAAAACCCGGAGTGAACTGTTGCGAGGGATTAGCGAAAAATGTGTTAATTCACCCCAGTGTCGGTCTAGGCGCGTTACGTTTCTTGTGCTGGAAGTTTTAGCCTGGAACGGTGGCGGGGAGGTGTTCGGAGGGAGCTCACCCGCTGGGCACAGGGCAAAGTACCAAACTCAGAACTGAAACAGAAAGTTTAAAATCAGAGTTTGATATTGGCTTTCTAGTGCGTATTTTCTGGCATCTTGGTTTTCATCTTCAGCGTCTCCCTTTTCTCAGTTTTCTGTTGTATTTCTCCTCTCTCCCGACTCCAGAAGGAAAGGTCTTTCCTTTATGGAGCCTTTCTGCCGCTGAAACTGTTGAAAGCACACGAATACTTCTCAGGTCCTGCAAATCAAGCCTTATAAACGAACCCACAAACTATTTCTGGTTAATCCTTTTGAACTCAGGACATAGTTAGGGTCGGGTTCAGGATCTGAGTTGTGTTTTCTGTTTGTTTTTTTAAAAAGTGCCATTTGGACGGCTCTTTAAGCAAGCTACCATCCAGATGTTTGTTTACCCAAGCCATGTGGAGATAAGCGTGTCTGTCTTTTAGAATCAACATCGGAAGTTAAAATCCATTTCAAGTTCCTGAGTTGTGTCATGACTTTTTTTTCCTCCTGTGTCTTGGTTCCACTGTAATTTACACTCTTAAAATTCAGTTACTCTATTGGTTTATTTTTTTTCTTCTTTCTGATCACATATAAGTGCATTTCATCAGGTAGCATTGTTGTTCCTTAACTTATAAAACCAGGAGTGTATGGATAAGAGGAAAAAAAAAAAAAAGTGGGACCTTATATACACAAAACTGTGTTTTGTTTACCAGCAACAGTGACAGAATAATGGCAGGGAACAAGAATGACAGCAGCCAAGGCATGATGCATCCACTTAACCATTTAAGGCATTAGAAAGCACGCAAGGGACGCACCCGTGAACTTAATTTACTGCAGACTGCTGTTCCTGGCTCTCTACAGAGTCCCACAGAAGTGGCTGTGACATTTAGGGGTACGCCCAGGCACATGTGGTGGTGGGATCCCTGCTTAGGCTTGTATAGGGTGGACTTTCCAAAGAAGATAACTGTGGGCACTTCTTAAACGTACTTTAGTAATGCCTAGTGTGGAATAGTGATGTTTCCTCATGAGACGGTATTGATTTTTGGCTGCCACTACATTTTATGCTGTACTTGGACTGAAAAGCAGGAAGAAGTGATGCTTAAGGGTAAACAGATGTTGAGATGGCTATGGAGTTATCTCTTTCAATTAAATTACTGTGAGAAAGGTCCACGACATACATTTTAACATCTCCAAAATGTATCTTTTCATTAAGTCACACTGTTAAAATAAATATCCATCGGCTAAGCAGTACTTGCTATAGCAACCAGTGATACGCTACCAAGTGATTCCCTTGGGGTGCACAACCTTGCTTTTATCATCGTGGCACTCCATACATCTCCAGCTTTAGACGTAAATGCCTTTGTTTTATCTACATTAGCGCTTGTTTCTGTGAATGCCTTGGCACAGGCTTAACATCTGGAGGCTGGGATCCTGTGACCAGGTTCTGGTTCATTGCCATTATCTCACACGTGTCATGGGGCATCTGCACTTCCCGTAAGTGCTAAGCCTTTCTTGGTATGTGTGTCTAAAATAGTAACCATCTGATATCGCTCTCTTCTATCTTAGCCCGTATATGCTTTAGGAAAGTGAGCGTGATGAAAGCATTTGGGAGAATATCATTCACCAGTTTGACAAGTACGATCCCATCTACGATCTTCAAATGCTCGCAGGTCAGCAGTTTCAGAGAAGCTGTCGGGTGTTTTTAAGAGAAACGAGATTTCTTTTTTAACTGTTAAAATGTTTTAAGGTCGTGTGCTGAAAGTTTTGAAACCAGGGCTTTAGGTCTGCTGCTTTATTTGTCCATTCTGCAGGTTTCCAAGTTTTTTTTCCTGCTGTACATGTCGCATTCAGAGTACTTTTACACACAGTGACGTTACGGCGCGTGGGGAATGTCAGCAAGTCTTGCAGATGCCTTTGGTGCCACCTTGGGAAGCTGATCCAAGCTGGTGGCTCTGCACACTCGTGCTTATCTCAGCAGGACTCTGGATTGGTGCCGGGTCCTGCTTATATTGGCCTCTGGCTTGGAAAGGAAGGAGTGCCTTTCTGGTTTTTGCTATGCTGTGTAGTCTTTCATTTATTTATGTGTTTATTTTTACAATGAAGCGTCAATATGCATCACTGGAAATAGCAAATGAAAAACAAGGATTGCAAATCTGGTCGCTGTATTCATGTTGTGTGGTGCATTCAAGACGGGGATTGCACAAAAGGAGAAGTCAGGTGAAATGACCATCGCAGGCTGGGGCGTCCTGGGTAACACGCCACGTTAGGCGCTTTGAACCATCCCTTGATGGGAATTGAGGTTGTGGATCTGGGTGTGATCTTCGTGTGAATACAAAGCTGTGAAGCTGATTACGCTTTTTGATGTACGTGTGGACAACATGCAAATAGCCTACTTTGTAGAGCCTGCAAATCACGACCCAGTTCACCTGGGTAGTGTATGCCTTCTCCTGTTTAATGCTGCACCAAGTGAGCCTTTCCCTACCAAAAGAAGAGAGAGAACGTACCAGTGGTTGTCTGATTTTTCAGCCTCACGATGAGAAGCCTGAGGTTTTGTCAGCAGTAACGGTTTTGGTCCAAGGTGTGCATGCACAGGCAGTAATGGAGATGTTGCGTGGCCTTGCAGAAAGACCTCTTTTGAAGCTCTCGCTGCATCTGAGCCGCCAGCGTTGCTGCCAGACCGCTCTCGGCCAACAGCTGGGAAAATACCAGTGCCCTTCTTCACAAATCGGTGCTCTCAGAAATGGAGCACAGATCACACAAAAGCCTGGCGCAGGCGTCTCGTTTCTAGATAAACTTCGTCAAAGACGCGCTGGCTTCCACGGCAGTCTGAGCGTGCAGCAGTGCGGATCGCATCGCAGGATCGTGGCCTGCCTGCCTTGACTTCTTGCTTGACTTCCAACAGTGCTTCTTAGGTAATTTTGTTTCTCTTGCAAGAATAGCTTCACTCTTCTGTATCTTTGTGCGGGGAAGAACGTGCTTATGAACACTGTCAAATATAATGCAATGTTGTTAGTCTATTCCAGGAAAGCGAAAATATTCTTGCATAAACATATTATCCTTATGTGCTGATTTTTCTCTCTCCGCGTTATACTGATGAGTTCTATATAAATAAAGTTTGGTAGATAAATTCTGGTAACGGAACAATTTTCATAGTAACTGTGAATCTTCATAAAAGAACACATCGGATATCTGAAACTGAGCTTAATAATTTCCCTTCTTCCCTATAGCAAAATCTTATTTATCTAGAATCATCTATTTCATCTATTAAAGCTCATGAGTAGGTGGCTTATAATGAAAAATGATGGTTAATATTATAAGAACATTCAACCCAGTAAATGCATTTTGACAGGTTTTGATGGCTTGAAATCAGTCTCTGTATTCAGAACGGATTACCAGATTTATTTAGTTGCCACAGCATGTTTTTGAGTTTATGCTTTATAAGTAAATATTTTCCTTATTTATACCAAAAGCAGCTGTGGCTAAGTACTTACAGGGGTATTTTCAAAAGTGCTTGGCAGCTTTTAAAGCTCCCGCTAAAGCTGCGATTAGATTCCCACTGGGAAACAAAGGCTGGTGTGAGCACAGATGAAAAAACTTCTATCCTTAATTCTTTGTAGGGAAACAGAAGAGCTACAGTTCAGCATCAGACATTAACATAAGCGCAACCACCTGGAGGTTTATTCATGGATAAAACAATGGAATTTATCTTCGTATCCTTTGTTCTTTATTTGTGCCGGAATAATGAAGGAGTAGTGAAGCAAGCTGGCATTAGGATTCAGTTCACGTAGGTTATTCCTGTTGCCACGTTCCACTTCTAACTGCCGCCCGTGCGGTTCACTGTGAGATGCTGCGCGGTGGGACTGGCCTGATCATTCCTGATACTGCACAAAAATTTCTCCCTTGAAGATTCTGAAGATGCAGAGAAGTGGCATCACGGGGTACAAAACGGGCAGACCAGGAGAACTCTTGAATATCCTGTGCGCAGGCTCTCCATGGGGAACGCGGGTGGTGTGGGGACAGACCAGCTGTCCCCATCCCTAGAAGAGCTGTGGGTGCCTGGCTGGTGCTGGGACCCAGCTGGGAGGACCTGTCCCCTCCCGTAGGGATTTGCAGGGCCTGTTGAGTTACGTGGAAATGAATTGCTCACCGTGGCAATACCTGCCAGTTCAGTATGGCGTATCGGATCAATTTTATTGTTGATGGCAGTAAAATTATCCCAAAGGGAGGAATCCTGCAAGAGCTTCGTTTCAAGGGTCAGTATTTGCAGGGTTCCTGTTCCGTGATAACACGTGTATTGAGGTTTCCAGCGACGTACACAACCGTCATACTACTCACTTACGGTGTGTTTGTTCCAAGAGTTACAGAAATAGGAGTTTCTACAGGTTCCTTCATTTGGAAGTCATCTGCCATTTCTCCTAACTTAAGCTAAACTTATTCTGTGTATTCAGTTAAAAAAAAAATAAAATAAAAATCACCATTTTGTGGGTTTCAAGGCACAAAAACCACTCGGTTGTCATTTGTGCTGATCTGCTGAGTTTATGGGTGGCTATCGCGGAATCACTGTGGCTCAAATTCACCAGCAATCTGTAATTTTGCAGGAAATCCTAAGATTTTTTTTTTTTTTTCCTTCTGGCTGTGATTAAAAGACTGTCTCTGCCTCATACTCATCCATTAAACCAAATTTGTGCAGGTGTCATTTCTGCAGCAAATGATCCTGAACTTTTAAATTGATGCCTGTCATCATTTTCTCACTTGCAGTCCCTTCCAGAATTTTTTTTAATCAAAAAAGTTTGGGGGCCCATACTCGTACCTGTAAATCACTGCTACTTGCCAGACCTGGGTGAAAAGCTGAAATAACGCTGTATGATCTTGTGGGCATGGAGCGCTTGCTGGGCAGGTTACTAGAAATAAATGGTCATTCACTTAACTTTTAAAACAATTTGCTGGTTGTTTGGTGTTTTCTGCCAGCTGATCACATAGTTTCTCTAGAAAAATGTTATTTGCAACTATCCAAATGAACCGTTTTATAACCTCGGGGTGGAATATTCTCAGCTGTTCTTTTAAATGGCGTGGATTTTGCTAAGTGGCTATTATCTAGATAACCTTTAAAACCTATTCTCTAAGGACAGCCTTCGATCTTTTCTTTGAGCAGACCTTCCTATCGCAGCATCGGTGTGAGTACAGGGAGTGCTGTTGCTCTGTGCTGTAGCACTAAGTTAAACCCACGTGCCTTGCTGCCTGCAAGGTCAGCAAACTGGCCGAAGTAGCGTCTCGGAGAAGTCATTTCTTGGGCAACTGTGTGAGACACCACCAGGCACAGTCATCTCGGGTTTTGCTTGTTTGTGTTGTGTAATATATGAAATGAAGCTTAATAGCGAGGAGCTACTTCTGTCAGCAGCAAGCTCAAAAGAAGGGGTAGGTTGCAAATTCGCTACTCCCTACTGACAAACACAGTGAAATCACCTGCCAAGGTCTCTGACTTACTACTACTTTTTTTTTGTACATTTAAAGGCCATCTGACTGACTCTGCTTCTGTTAAAAACTGCGTTGCTCTTTTTATTCTTTAATGCTGAGTGTGGAGTGTTTAAAAAAAAAAAAAAAAATCCTTACTATGATAATTCCTTTTGAACACATCGATGAAAGTTTTGGCTGTTGTTGTTTTCAAGTGACCAGTTTTCCCGCGGGAGTTTTCATAGTTCACGACCCACAGGACTACAACCTGCAGCACAGAGACTTTGTGGGGTTGGTTTGTTTTCGTAATCTCTAGTTAAAGTGGGTTTTGGAATTTGGACGTGTCACACGGTTCTTCTCATCGGTTCCACCCTTGTGATGTATTCTTATGTCTAGTGATTAACGGGCAAATAATGAAGTAGGTGTTAGTTTGTCTGTTCTATACTGAAAAAGTTGAGAGGGGTTTCTCTGCTGGTTTTGTATGTGTTTTTAAAGTAACTTACTTTGGTAGGAGCCTTCAAAAAAAAACTTTGCAGCTACTATTAAAGTTTTGAAGGTGCGATGCTTTTTCAGTAGTTTTGCATATGCAATTTCTTCCTTTACGCAAATATCTAGTTTTAGCCCCAGAGCGTGAATTGTATCTGTAATAACTGGGAGTTATTTTAGTGTTTTCCTGGGTGTGTTTCATGCTGATCAGATGTATCAGGGCAAACAGCCGCACTGATGGGAGGGTTGCTGAGATCTGGTTTGCCCTTATCTGTTCTTCAGCAGGTACCTGAGCGACAACTGGTTTTTCCTCTGTTTCCTTAAATCTGCTCTGTTGCTTCTGTCTCCAGGTTTAGTCATTTTACACATTTTTGTTTTCTCTTCAGAGATGCCATGGGAGGTTTGCCTTGTCTTTGATCTTCATTTTTTTTCTGCAGAAATCCTACTTCAGTTTCTGAAGGGGAAAAAAATGTTTCCAGTTCTAACAAAGTGAATGCGCGTTAGCAATTTTGACCTCATTCCGCCCAAATTGCACCTGTGGGGGCATGTGCTGGGAATTGTAAGGTTACCATGTGCCATTAGTTCCCACACGCTATTAGTGCGGTGACAGAAGCCGGTGACGTCTGGGGATGTGGATGCACCGTTCCCTGCATCGCACACACCAAAGAGTCGTGATGAAGGTTATAAACAGAACCACGGAATCATTTGGGTTGGAAAAGACCTTGAAGGTGATGGGGTGCTTAAAGGGAGCAGCTCTGGATGGGAGTTGGGAATAGTCAGGGTGAGCTAGAGATGCTAAAGGGTGCTTGGTGTACCTGGGCGTAACCCTGAGGTCTGGTGCCGAAACCAACCCAAGGACCTCCTGGCTTTATGGGAAGTGCTGGTAGTAGACGTGGCTCGAAGAAATAAATGCTGGTGGTGGAAGAGCTGCCTGAAGTCTTGGAGCTTTTCTGCCCCCGTGGGCTAGTGGGGCTCACGGCCCGCTGGCCCCCGGCGGTTGTGCGCCTCTGCCACCTAGTGGCTTGTGCTCCGGGCGGCGGCGGCTTGCAGAAATAATTCTAATTCCTCCGACAAACTCTGTGGATGGCTTTTCTTTTTTAAAAAAGTGTGAAACGCTGAGAGTACGTTAAAACGCTCAGACGAGGGCTCGGGGTTGTATTAAAGGCAATCGAAAAGAAGTCCGGGGTAGGAGGTTGCTGGTGGCCCTTCGCGTTGGGACCGCGATGCTGAACCCAAAAAGGGTGTGGGGTGGCCGTGAGAAGGAACGCTGTTATTCTTGGTTTAAAATGCCTAATTCACGCCTTTAATCGAAATGTTTTACAAAATACCTGCTGAATCTTAATTTACTCAAAAGTATAAAAGCACTCGAATCTTTAAATGATTCATGATAATTGGAATCGGAGTTTATTATGCGATTTTGACATGTGAATATTTTGACTTCACACGTGTGTGATTCACTTTCCCCATCCATCTCCCTCCTACCCCCTTGACAAAATAATTATTTTTATTAGCCTCTGCTTTGTTTTCGAGGTCGCTTCCTGGGACGACAGCAGCTGAATGTGCATCAAATTTGAAGAAGATTTATAGAGTACAAACAGTACAGGTGAGGTCTATGGCTTTGCTATAGGAGTTGCCACACAGTATTAATGTAACTTCACACCTTAAGTTTCGGTTTTCCCCGTACGATGAGTCACACTTGTGGCTTTACTTACCTGCGGTCTGAGTGTTCCTGGTTGTGTGTGGTATTACTCAGTCATTACTTGAATTTCATTTGGCTTTCCAGATCAGGCAAACCTACTCTTCTTAAACTTCCCTCAACTTCCACTTGTGCCTCCGTTGGATTGTTATACTTGATGCATTTTAAATATTTTTCCTGCCTTTTATCTATTTTTTTTTTAAATAGAGAAAATCATTACACAAAGACTAAAAATTACAGCTTGTGGGTTTTTTTCTTCTTTCTCTCTTTGAGCATGAATTTTAAAAAAATAAATTCTAGCAAACTGGCTTCAATTAAAGTACTTTTAAATCATGCAATACTTGCAGCAGTGAGAAATTCTGCACATCTGTGTCATCTGCCAGTGCCGAGCAGTGGGCATCTCTTGCAAGTAAAATTGCATTTTCTGTTTTAATGCCGGCTAGCATGAAGTGTAGTGAATTGATATTTGTCTCACCTTAATGCTAAGCTGACGAGTTCACTAAATCTCTGAAATTCTAAGGCAATGCCAAAACCTTCCCTTTGAAGCAGCCCAGCCGTAGCGATCTACTGCAGTTTTAAATACGGGTTTCTCATTAACGTCTGCACAACTTGTTACATTGCACGAGATGTTTCTTCCCAGCTAATTGGTCTAAGAATTGGATTGGCTTTTGGAGTTTTCTGGAGACGAGGTCATCAGTAGAAATTCTCTGGCATAAAGCATGGAAGTGTCCTTCAGACCCTTGGGAGAGGTTTCCTCTCACTCTCTGTGTCAGCAGAACGTCCCCATCGGTCATGCGATTAAAGGACACTCTGAAGTTAAGGTTGACAACAGGTGTGGGTTTGTTTAAAAAATGGTTCCTGTTGAAAAAAGGACCGCTTAAGACCACAGGCTGGTGTACACAGTATCTGGCGTTACCCGTTTTCCCACTCCTGAATCTAGCCTTCAGTATTTAAATTATTAGGTTTCATTGGCTGAAAAACTTGAGGTTTTCTTCTCATCAGGTTGGGGTTTAAAATACAAAAAACTCCTTCGGGTCCTCTGGGAAGACTCGTGATCTGGATGAGGTTATCAGAAGCTAGCAGCACGGCCCATGGTGTGTCTTACTGTGCTATCATACGCATAGTATGATCTTCTTTGGGGAAGCAAAATCAAAATCTTCATTGACTTCGTCACTGTCCTTCATGAGCAGTAGCTAGTCAATGAGGAATGCCAGCCTGGATCACCCAAACGATGTTTGAAAAGCGAAAGCTTCCAAACTAAGTCCCTGGGGCAGGACGTAAGAGCTCTTAAATCTTTCCACGGTTGTCCGCTGGTGTAGCTCTGCTCCTTCTACTTCTGTCGGTAGCTTTAGGGTTTGGACACACAACCATGTAAGAGTAAGATGAAAGTTGAAACGGGTGTTTCATACCAGTTTTTTTATATTTTTAGTAGTCTTCCATCTCTTCTTGTGACTGGGTAATGGTAATGGCTGGTAGGTAGAATTGCCAAGGGCCACAAAATTTTATCACATGATGTTGCAATCTTTGTTTCTAAAGTTGTGCTAATGATTAAGTATTAGCTAATACTTAATGAGTTGTACTAATGCTTAATATTGCATCACTGCATGTTGATGCAATGTAAGTCTTTAAAAATCCTTTTTTATTCCCAACTGTTGGATAAAGAAGAAAGGGGATTGGGACCTTTTCAGGCATCTCTCCGTGTTGCTCACCACTGCTTTTGGGTGCCTTTTATCCACCCTAAACATGTATGACAGCTTCTGCTTTTACCAGCAGAAACGCTGGGAAGTAATCCGATGGTTTCTGGTAACTTGGATCTCCTCATTTCTCCCCCATTCCTGTATTAATATGTGCATCTCGAGTTCTTTGCATCTGGTTGCAGCTTTTCACTGTGATCCAGACAAAGTAGCTGGATTGCTTAGTTAGGTGTTTAGTTCAACAGAATTATTGTTTGTAACTCAAGATAATCATAATGAAGTTTTAGGCTAGTCTTAAGTGAAACAAGGGGGATATTTGATATATCTTTTTAATATGCTAACAAAGTTTTATGTACTGGTTTGTTCTGATGTACTTAGTGTAACTCTGATTTTGATGATTTTTTTTTTCTCTCCATTCCTAAGGACTTTGATTCTAAAGTTGAACTGCTTCCCTTCTTTCTACCTCCAACTTAATGCCGAAAGGACATCTAAAAAAAAAAAAAAAAAGTAGTAGAAGTGAAATTGCAACAAGTTCTTTTCAGAGCATTTTATTATGATGTAGAAGGTGCCAGCTCTCTAGGAGCAGCATATGTAATTGTTTTGGAGAAAATGAACGAGGAAGTAAATCTGTATTAAGCTTACTCTCTTCTGCTAATGCAACTAGTCTTTTTTATTTTTAAGGATTTCTGGAGTGTCTACAACAACATTCCTCCTGTGACAAATCTGCCTCTGAGATGCAGTTACCACTTAATGCGGGGAGAAAGACGGCCGCTTTGGTACGTGTGTTATCATCAGACACTTCTGGGAGTGGGCAGTGAAAAAACCTGACGTGGTGAAAGGAGGCGGGTGTGGGACAGGAGTGTCTTGTTTTCTTGCCTGCAAATGCCTGAATTCAAGAGACCTACAGAAGAAATAGCCTAAGGATCTTGTTAAGCTTAAAAGTGACGTGTACTAAAGAGTCTTTATTAAAAGCACAGACTGTAATGTAATTGTCCACCTCCGAATGTAAACGTAAGAAAGAAATTAAATTATGAAATGGAAGTTAGGAAATTAAAATATGATTCTGAATCTCAACTCAAGAATACACAGAATACATTACTTGTATTTCAGTTATTTTTATCTTGCAAACTTTTTTCTTTCCACTGAGGCTTGTGTAATAATGATGCAAACGACTGATGGCCCTTAACTGTTCTTCACCTGTGCAAAAGTACGCTTCATACGCATATATACCTTGGATTAAAACTAACTTAAGGCATTATGAAGTGATTCACTGCAGCAAATTCCTCCTTGTAGGGCGCTAATGGAATAAAGTGTACATCATTGAGGTTTTCCTTTCGGAAATCGAGTTTTGCATACCTTCTTCCTGGTGCAGTTCTGTCCCGTGTCAATGAGAGAAGCCTAAGCACTTTCTGAAGAGGTTTGAGCTCTTTGGCATCGTTTGCGTAGATTGTGATTGGCTTAGAGTTCTTCAACTTGGTTGTAGCACGTCTGACTGGGTGGTGACTTACTGCAGGAGATTTCTGTCCTAATCTACTGAACAAGTAAATAATTTTCTCAAGTGAAATGCATCTGAAGGTCTACGTTACTTTTCTAAAAATACCGAGACTGGTCAGGTTAGCTAAACTGGCTTTGAAAAAATAGCGGTGTCTGTATAAATCAATTGGGCCATTGTGGTGTAGGTCTTGATATCTTTGTGAGGACAAGCGAGAACACTTTGGGGTTTGTTTTTTCTATTTTTAGTTTTGATTTGGTAAGTGACTATTAGAGGTGTGAAATGCAAAGACCTCTTCTAAAAATGATACGTCTCTTTTAAGCCTGTCAAAGTAATTTTGTATTTTAGGAAAGGGTTTGGAAGAGATCGATCTCATCAATAACCCGCCAACTTTTCGGTAATTACTGCCAAGAAGCTTTTCTTAGATTACAGTTACAGTACACTGGCTAATTGCAGCATTGTTTTTTAGGAAGAAAAACAAATTCTGAAGTAAGAATTGAGGACTGCAGGGTTTTGAAGATGTTCTCCCAAAGTTTCCCCAGTGTTGTTTGGATTGGTGGAATTCCCCATCGGTCCTGGGGAATCTCTGGAGGTCTCATACTGGGCTTAGATATTCCAAAGATGAGTTTTAGGTTATTCCTTAAACCTGTTAGAGTTTTAACAGGAAATTAGAATCCTAATTTAAAATCTTATAAAAAGAATTGTGACAGAATAAACTTGAAGCTCGCAGGTTTGTACGTTGTGCCTTTGTCATCATGAGGCAGTTTAATGGGTGTATCTGTGCCCTGACCCTGGGCAGCTTCAGCCTTTCTTTTAATAAGGGCAATTAATTTCTAGCTGTCACAAAACTGAAATAAAGTGCTCTCATGTTCTTTTATTAAACTGGATAAACTTGAAAGTAATAAGCTGCTTCTGTGAAAATACGCCAGAGTTTTTCCAAAATAAAAGGTTACCGCAGTAAAACATAAAATTGCCTTGTGGTTTGTTCCCATATAGTGTGCCACCACTGCTGAGAGGGTTTGTAGTCAGGAAAAATATAGGTATTTAACAAAACACAAAACTTAGGAAGGGGATTAGGTGTTGAGAGATACACTTCATACGAACAGTGAAAGAATTGCCTCTGATGTCAGAAGCTTGAGTCATGCTACCTGGAGTTAGTAATTGCATCTCAAATGGGATTTTTCTGGGAAAATTAAACCCCAAGCATAGGTTTATCTAGATGTGGATATGACTGTTTATTTTACTGATCTATTTTTCCATAATCAGGGAAGAGGAAAGCAATGCCAAAGGAGGTATATGGAAAATGAAGGTCCCTAAAGAAAGTACGGTATGTAATACTGACTTTTTACTTAGACACTGTTTAGTAAGGGGGGTTCTTTAAACTCCCTCTGATAAAGCTGTTGTAAAGCTTTTTAGTTCTGACATCACCCAACACAACAACCAAACGCTATTTTAACATCTATAACCTTTTATTTTGAGACAATGAGCAAAAGTTTCTTTTCAAGTAATTCTGTATCTTTTGCTTTCGATAACGCTTGTCGATGTATTATCAGGCAAATGAAAGCTGCAGTGTTATTCTCCATTTCAGTTTGGAAATACAGGATTTTACAATCACCTTTGTTCTCAAGACTGTTTGCTTACAGGCATGCAAAAAAAAAAAAAAATCTTTTTCTGATAATACTATATGCTAAATTGTAGCCAGAACCACAGTAGCGCTCTCCAAAACACAGTCCAGCACAGCTTTCGGAGTTTCACTGACGTGCCAAATGCTGCTAAACTCTGTGCCAGCCTCAGCAGGACTGTTTCTGCTTGGCATTGCGTGTTTGCACCTACGTGTGGCTGCGGGTAGCGCTGTGACTTTCTGTAGCCAAACGTGGACCAAGGCCTTGTTTCCACCAACAGCTAATCCCGTCTCATGGCTTGCCCTGGAAAGGGGAAGGTCTTGCTCATTCTCTCCTGATCCCTTGTGCACTGACGCTCGTCAGACCGTTTTGTGAGCCAGCTTAATGCACGTCGATGTCAGAAAAAGTCTTCTATTTATTTTATTTTTCATTTGAGTGTATTGAGTTTTTTGATGGGCGTAGGGCAGAAAGGAGAAAAGAGGAGTAGGATCCATCCCCTTTGGCAACAGTGAGTTGTCGCATCACCTTGTGTACATCTTGTGAAACTGTAGTTTTTTCACTTTTTTTTTTTTTTATTTTTAAAATCTAAAAGATAAAATCCGTTCAGGCATGTCGTCGTTCTAGCCCTGCTGAAGCAACTGGGTTTCTCTTTGCGCCCCTCATCAAATGCGTGTGAGTAGCATGCATCTCCTGCGAACTATGATGGTGAGGAGATTTGACCTCTTCACACACAGTGGTTATGTGTGTGAGTTTGTTCTGCATCAGGCCTCTAAACACGAGAAATTAAGTGCCAGAAAAATGTGACAGCCTTGCAGAAGGCATTAAATGCTGAAAGATGGTACTTGAAATTTCAGCCAGAAGTTAATTGCGTTTTGCCTGTGGGCTTTTTTTCCCCCCGTATGTGAATTGCAGCTTTCTTCCCTGCAGTCCCAAGGGATCACAAAAGACTGAAATTTGCTTTTTCCTCTTATCCAAGGTGTGGAGGTTGTCAGAAGTGACAAGTGCTTTGGGGAGCCTGCGTTACTGGGTGCTGAATTTAGGGACCTCAGAGGCTGAATGATAACCCTTCTTTGAAATGAAAGTACTTTTTGGTCTCCCAAACTACGTACCACACGTCCCGGGTCACTTCTGAGAGGTTTAACTGAAGGTGAACTTCAGTCAGCTTTTAGTGCCTCTGTAAATAGCATAGATAATGCCTTTATGCCTGTTTCTCAGGTCGGCTTCATTCTTCATCGCATGTGCACACAGCATCTCCTTGGCTGAGATGAACCATCTTGTACAGACCTAACTCAAAAAGATGATGTGCTGTAGCAGCTCTTGGTGAGGGTGTGGAGGGAAGAAAACGCAGGTTTTTCTAAAGCTACCAGTCCTTCAAGTGGTACAAAAAACTGACTGACAAAATACTGACACTTGAATGTTGTTGCATGTGTACAGTGACACTTCTGTATGCCGATTTTTAATATGAAAACTAATACTTTTTAGATCCTCATAAGCCTGGTCCTGCAACTGCTTACTACTGGATGAAGTGCTTCCTACCCTTGAGCCCGTTAGGACAACTCCCAGTAGTGAGCACTGCGCCTGGTAACGAGTGTGCGTGGTCAGTCCCATCATCAATATATGAGCTGTTCCACTGGCAGGCGGAAGGCACCACGTCAGAGGCTGTCGAGCTGATGTCGTCGTCCTTCCTCGGGAGCATCAGATGGTCCTTCCCATCGCACAGCTTTATGTGATGCGTTGGATTAGATGATAACGAGTCACAGAAATCTTTTGTGTTCTAAAAGGTGGCTTAGGAGTACTCAGAAACTGGCATTAAAGCAGTCTATTAGTTTGTCATCTTCGTGGCTGTCTCCTTTTTGTTTTAACCTGGTGCATTTGATATGTTGGGTTTTTTAATAGTACTAAGACTCAAGCTAACTTCATGTAGCAGGAAAGACATTCCTTAAAAGTTTCGTCGAATCACAGAACAGTTTGGGTTGGAAGGGACCTTTAAAGGCCATCTAGTCCAACCCCCCCTGCAACAAGCAGGGACATCTTCAACCAGATCAGGTTGCTCAGAGCCCCGTCCAACCTGACCTGGAATGTCTCCAGGGATGGGGCATCGACCACCTCTCTGGGCAACCTGGGCCAGTGTTTCACCACCCTCAGCATAAAAAATTTCTTCCTTATACCTAGTTTAAATCTTCCCTCTTTTAGCTTAAAACCATTACCCCTTGTCCTTTCAAGTAGTGTATGAGAAAGTCATTATGGTGATATAGACAAATATTCATGTTGATGTGTTCTATCAATAAATAAATAAAATATTCTGTCCCTGTAAACCCACACCTTGGAGCATTATGTTGGTCCAGATGCATTTGAAGTTTTGTATGGGCTTTGGCTTAGGTGATAACTGGTGTCAAAAGCAAGTAACAGTGTGATCAGTCTAACAGACAAAGAAAAGTAGCAGATAGCTTTTCCCTGTTTTAATGCTGTAGTGAGCATTTGAGTTTGTTGAAAGATGGACTTATTTTATAGTCAAGGCAAATTAGAGATGATCACAGAATGGTTTAGGTTGGAAGGGACCTTAAAGCTCATCTAGTTCCAACCCCCTGCTGTGGGCAGGGACACCTCCCACTAGACCTGGTTGCTCCAAGCCCCGTCCAACCTGGCCTTGAACACCTCCAGGGATGGGGCAGCCACAGCTGCTCTGGGCAACCTGTTCCAGTGCCTCAGCACCCTCAGAGTAAAAAATTTGTTCTTAATGTCTAATCTAAATCTCCCCTCTTTCAGTTTAAAACCATTACCTCTCGTCCTATCACTACACTCCCTGATAAAGATGATGTTTAAATATATATCAATTTAATTTACTGGTAGGGTTTTCAGGCACTTTTCTTAAAGTGGTTAGTAATTCTTTCCTGTAGAAACAAATGATCACAAGTGGAGCCTGATGGTCTTTTATCACGGGAAATACTTGGGCGAAATCTAGTTTCATGCTTTACATTAACTAGTGCAGTTGAGATGAGTCATGGACACAGATACAGTGAACGTAAACTTATTGTTAAGTATTTAAATTATTTATTAGAACAATTCTGGGTAGCAGTATGTATTTGCAGGGTCTAAATTGTTGCTCCAATTGTATTGAAGAAATTAATTACATAACACAATGTGTACCTATAATAAACGTTGGTCTTTTTGTCTAGACAACGTCAGAAAAAGAATGCACTCAAAACTGAGCTAGGAAACCTAACTTTTAAATTAAAAAATAATAATGCAAATGTGACTTTTTTCCCCCCCTCTCTTTAGGCTGCAGTTTGGAAAGAGCTGCTGTTAGCAACTATTGGAGAGCAGTTTACAGACTGTTGTGCAGCAGGTAACTTTTAAAAATGATTGCGGCTAGCATGACAAACACCGAGTTTGAATGCGGAACATGGAAGTACTGCTAAAAATGGGGTACAGGGCTGACATCGTATTCATACCCATTGTCACTGAGAGGAGGACAAGGTATTCTGGCTGTCTTAGCGCAAGACTCAAGCTCAGCAGCTTGCGTCCCTGGGAAGCCAGCATCTATCTGTTAGCCAGCATTTAAATGATAAATATTAATTCTACAGTGCCAGCATTCTGGAACCCCAAATTAGACTTCCGTACTAGATTGATTGTACCATCGCTGTTGGACGCAACTAAATTAGATGGATGCCCCTGTTAGCCCTCATGGTCTCTTTTGGTTCTCCTGACAGGGTTAGGATTTGTCAGGGGAAGCGCAGCTGCAGCCCTGAAGCAGAGGGAAGCTGCGTGGTTCGCCTGTGGTGACATTAAAAGCCCATAGCAGGGCCATAACACGAACCCGGCTCTCCTGAATCCCAGTTAGCACTCTACCCAGGAGCAATGTTTTCATTATTGCTTAAAAATACTGCTTAGGTCAAGGTAATCTTTAATGTAATTGAATTTACATAAATATTCTTAAAATACTTTGCTGGTTTACTGGAAAACGGGCATTAATCATCCAGAATTTCATATGTGATTTTGGTCAGACGTAATAATTTAACGAAGTTGCTTTCAGAATAAGTTTCTTCTCTAGGCTTGGAAGCTTGCACGTTTCATTTGGAAATGGACTCCAGGAAGGGACTGTGAACACTGGCTGGCTTTAGGTAGATCGTCAAATACTATGAGTTGGAGTCCGTGGCCATTTAACCCATTAAGGTTTGGTTACAGAACTGTTTCTTGCTTCTGGGTGAAGCGAGTGATGAACCTGCTGATCCGCTGGCCTAGGGGGAAGGAGTTCTGGGAACTGGTTACTAATCGTAACTTTTCAGTTCAACATGCCATTTCTCCATCACTTCTTTTGGCCATATTTACTTCTCTCCTAAGCATGAATATCTGATTAAACTGGCTGGTGCAGTGATGGCGTGTATCCCCTTAGGAGTGTTCCTTCACTGCTTGATCATTCCAGAGAAAAGAATTGGGTTCGCAGAGCAGTTCAGCAAAAAGTTTTCAAACAATTTCTCTTACACCCAGCTAATACGGTAGAGCGGGCATATTGCAGTAGGCTGCTGCTGGTATATTCACCTTGGTGGCTTTGTTTTTTCTACAAAAGTTTTGTCAAATGAGTTTCTTAAATAGTGTATTTCTCTTGTTGCCTTCCCAACTTTCAGAATTGGAAGATACAGAATACAAGCCTCAAATCCTTGAGCTGTGAGAGAGTGTTATGGTTTGAGAAACCCACAAGAATTTATTGTCGTTTAGAAAATTATTCCATCATGAGATGACCCCTCCCCGCCCGGGAAGGGGAATTGGGAAAAACAAGGAAACCCAGGGGCTGAAATATAAACAGATTTAATAGGATAAGACTAGATAATTAACATTCATAACAGTAAAGAACCAATATTGATCCCAATACCAATATAAAATACACAAGGGTTATATGCAGCCCATTCTATCCGTAGGAAGCTGTGCACTCCCAGCAGGGGACAGCAGATGTGGGACACTGCGAGCGCTATGGCTTCGGGAGGAAGGGAAGGGCTCAGGGCTCTGGTACTGGGGCAAGGAGTTCTCTGGATTGCCACCATCAAGGGAGAGAGAGCACTTCACAGCAAACTTTCTAATTTCTATTGAACGTGCTGTTGATGGTATGAAATAATGCTGTTGGGCAGCTTGGGTCAAGTGCCCGGGTCTCGCTCCTCCTCATCCCTGCACCTGGTGAGCTCGAAAACACTGAGACCTTGAAACCCGCACACCATAGCTGGCTATAAAGTGAATATTTTCACAAATTCAGTCACTAGAGTCTTCTAAAAGTGCAGTTTTCCCTAGCATTAGAAGAGAAATTAGTCCTGTGTCACTCAAACCGGGACAGAGAGACATTTCTAATAGTTGCTTTTCAAAATCCTTAATAGGCATAACTGAGTTGGTGTCAAGAAGGGAGTGTTCCTGCCCTTTACATTACTAGGGTGGTCTCAGGGTCAGTTTAAGCAGGTATGCGATATTCTGCTGTCTACAGAGGTAGTTCTTCCCCTTGGCCATGTGCTGTTGACACCACCTTTGCGTTACCGTCACTGACCCCTTCCTTAGGCTGCACGGTGCCGCTGCGCCGGGGCGGTCACTGCTGGGGGCAGGCATGGCTCCCAGCCGTGACGTGGCCTTAGGCTGAGCTCTCCATCCTGAGACTTTCACACCAAAAAGGGTTTCTTCAGCGAAGCTCGGAGTTACCACCACTGGCAGCAGCAGCAGCCTGACTGTGGCTTTTTTCTTTTTTTTTTTTTTTTTTTTTTTTTTTTCTCCCCCTTTTCTCCTTTTTTCCTGTTGCTGCCTTGACAAAATGAAAAAGAGAGCAGTCTGGAAAAGCTGGTGTCTGATCTCCTCCAGGTCCTGTTCCTGGGGTTTAGTAGTTTCACCCTCACCCACCCATTTTTGCTTAGAGACATTAATGTAAGTAAATGGCCGTTAGGAGTTTATATTAGTAACCTCCCTGAAGGCAGTCTTGTGCTTCTCTTTTAATCAAGGATAAGAGTGCTAGTAGCAAAGATGAATAATCTTATGGCACTTTATCAAAACCACTCTGAGGTAATATTTCCAATAGCTTCTCTAAACACGGTGTTTGTTTCTTTCCGGTAACTATTTTGTCTGGTTTGAACATTGGTATTCTCCTCACTGGAGATTGCTCGCTTTCATTTCTTCAGTTTGTTCAGCTTTTGGGCACTGTTTCATAATACAGAAGTATCAAATGAGACATGTCTCACTTTTAAAGTATTCCTTAATGATCCTTCCTCTTCTGTGCAGATGATGAAGTAATAGGGGTTAGCGTCAGCGTTCGTGACCGTGAAGATGTTGTGCAAGTCTGGAATGTGAATGCCTCTTTAGCAAGTGAAGCAAAAGTTGTAGAAAAGATACATAAACTTCTGCCACACACATCTTTTAAAGCCGTGTTTTATAAATGTAAGTATTTTCTACTGTTCATTTCCACCTTCGTTACAGAAGCAAGATGCTGGTAGGGTATTTCTATGGGAATATCCTGCCTGATTCATCACTAACCATTTGAAAACTCTCATTGCATTCAAATTATTACTTCAAAGATAGACACATTTTTTTCCCTTTCAACATAAAAAGTTTGCTACCATTCAAAATAGAAGATATTTTTAGTTTAATTGTAGAATATATTTGGTCTCATATTTAAGATGCCTGAGTCATAAAATGAGTGAGACAAATCTCTTGATAACTCTCAAGACTCCATGCTGTTCAAATTCAGTATTCACTGAGAGGAACCATTTACACTCAGGATTTTAAGGGATCTCTTATTTTAGGCTCCATGTAAATGTATTATCAGAATAGTGTATTCCCAAAGATCACTTGTCTGCTCGAACATTGTCTTCTCTTTCCATCTTTTCAGCTCCTCAACAAAGTTTACATGTTCTCTTGTTCTTTTTTTTTTTTCCTTCTCTCTTCCTTAGCACACAGAGAGCATCATGCTTTTGAAGGCCGACGGGGGAAACATTAAGTGCTGAGCTCATTTGTTGTTCGTTGGTGTTTTGAGGTGGTCTGGGCAAGGAGAAGGACAGTGGAAGCCCTGCAGTAGCACTGCACACAGTGGCCCTTTTGAGTTTCTAACATTTCAAACTGGAAAAATGAGGAAAAACAGTTGCCTTGATGGCTAAATGCACAATTAATCACTTCTTGTTTCGTTGGGGTGTTTTTAATTTTTCATATTTTTTTTTTTTAAAAGATATTTTGGCCATGTGTTTTTTTTCAGTCAAATTATATTTGTTCGTGTTTCATTAAGATAACAGGCTTTCATTTCTTCTGTACTGTATTTCGCTAAATGCCAACGTGCACAAAGATGGTATGCTGCTTTTCCTAGGTGTGCTGGACCTAGAGGAGTACTGGCTTGGTGAAATGTAGTTTCGATTTGCATTTTGAAACATTCCTATCATTTTAAGATTTACTCCCTGGTTTTGTCCCAAGAGAGAAAGAAATTGCACTGCATTTATTCTAATATTCAATGTAATCTGGTCTTGCACTGACAACAGCACACATACTGTAAAAGTAGATAGTCAAGTGGTCACTAAACGAGTGATTAAAGAGGACACGTTTATATGGGGACTAACCCTATGTGGGATGATGTTAACGAGTGTTTTAATTGCAGTGATTTCAGAAGAGCCCCTGTTCAGACTAGAATGAGAGATCTTTCAGTAGGACACCCTGCAAACTCCACACCTCTCTTAAATAAGAGGTGATGGGGTTTTTTAATGTTTTTATATTTTATGCTTTCTTAGGATATTTTTCTGTACATTCATGATAAAGTGTCGTGAATCCTTTCTAAAGCGTTAGACTAACTGGATCCATCCCTCACACTTCTGTGAGTCCTTTAGGCCCATGCCTGCCCCCGTGAAGGTCAGCATCAGAACTGCCGTTGACTTCAGCGCAAAGGAAGAGATCCCATCCTACGTAGCTTCAAGCCATCGTGACTTCCTAAGTCGCCTTTAAAAAAAAAAAAAAAATTACAGACAAGAAATGGGTTTTGTGTTGCAGCATGAATACAAATACAAAATGTGTTAATCTTTAATTGTTTGTCTATATTAATTATTTGAGGTGTTGGTTTGTTTTAATATACTACCAAAGATTGCTGTAGTTCCTTTCAGGAGAAGAAGCTGCGAGGTAGAGATGAACGTACACTCCACTGAGCGTTACTTCATTGTTAAGAGGTTTTTGTTTGGCAACTGTTCAAGTTGCACGGATTTCCACATCTTTAGTGCATTAAGAGGCAGCCATTAAAATCAAATAAATTTAAAAATAAGAATTGCACATTTGTGACTTTTTTTACAACTTTATCTGTATTTATTAATTAAAACTGTGCAGTTAATGAGCATTATTAATTAAACAAATTTTCTAAAATCCAAATGTCTTGCTTCTGTAATTGCTTTCTGAGATTAAATGTTACCAGACTTGTTTTTTTTGAACCTGTGTATTTTTCAGTAAGACTTATTTTCTCAGAAGCTATCTATGTTTTGTTCGTAGATTAAAAATATTTTTCAATTTTTTTTATTAAATCAGAAAGGAGGCCTAAAATTTATTAGTAGTATCTCTTGTGTGTATTCAGTTAATATTCAAAGTATTTTTGATTTGCAGTTAAATTGAGGTTTCAAAGTAAAAAGCAGAGGCTATTGCCAGTTTCATTATATCACGTTTTCCAATTCACACTATTGCAGTGACGGTGTATGAAATATCCCAGCTAGCCTTACTTAGGTTAACTTTTACCACTGTGACTTTCCAAGATGCATCGAATGCTGCAAGGATTTCTTTTTATAATATTACTCCCATTGAATTACCTCCAAGTTGTCTGAGATCTGTTAAAAAAAAAAAAAAATTATATTTAACTACAAACAGGGTTGAATCACAGAATGGCCAGGTTGGAAGGGACCTCTGGAGATCATCTAGTCCAACCCCCTGCCAGAGCAGGGTCACCTAGAGCAGGTTGCACAGGATGGTGTCCAGGCGGGTTTGGAATGTCTCCAGAGTCGGAGACTCCACCACCTCTCTGGGCAGCCTGTGCCAGTGCTCTGCCACCCTCAAAGGAAAGAAGTTCTTCCTTATGTTCATGTTTTCCTTATGTTAAAACTCAGCATAGTTTCTCCTGTAGGTACATCGTCACCCATCGACTCCCATGTGGAGATGCCCAGCCTCCGTGAGAAATAAGGGAACGTAGGAAGGTGCTTTCCCTGCAAGGTGAAATGAACTCGTTGCTGTGGTCCTCACTTTTATCTGGAATGGGTGGGGTTCCCCTTTTTCCAGGGAAGGGGTAGAGGGAGGCCTCAGGACAGCAGCTCCCTGTGAAGTGCTAGCTGATGGCTGCAGGAGTGATGGGTACGGACGAGCCTCCAGGCCTGCATGATGGAGTCAAAAAGTGATTTCGGAGAAGCAAGGGGTAGAAAATGTTGAGAAAAACGTTTTCAACAGCTCGATGAGCAAGATTTCTCACTTGCAATACTTTCCCGTCTTTGGAGGAAATGTGACTGGAATACTAATGGGGAATTAATCACATACCTCACCCTTCCCTTGCTTTTACTTTTGGAAACAAGCCAGCGCCTCTCACCTCTCCTCCAGGTTCTTTTTGAGCACGGACGTTGACTTCAGCAGTTGGATCTGCTGGCAAAAGTGGCTGATCTGGAACTTGCTAATTTAAAATATTACTGTATTCATCCTATTGAAGGAAATTATTTTTATGCTTTTATGCTTGAACATTGGATAGTGATTGAGAGAGATTTCATCCTAGCCATAGGACAGGGTAGCTGCATGTTGACCACCAAAGTCCACCTTATGCACTGCTGTCAATTTTTCATTGTTCTAAATCTCTAGTCTATAAAATTAGGGATTTTTTTTCTGTATGGCTTAATTCTGATGATAATTGTTATTATTACTTAGAATCTGGGTTGATGGATATCTTCTGACTAAAATTCAGCATATTGTATGCCACAATCCAAAACTGGGCTTGAATCAAAATGGGTAATGCAAGTTTACAGAAACATGACACATTGCGTATTGGAATGTTGCAACCATTAATTTAAAGACTTTGTAGAATTTTTGAACTGTCCTTTCATCCCTACTGATCTCCATCGCACAGATGTATTTATACCAAGTGATGTTGAACAGTTAATTTTTTTTAGTCTTTTAAGTATTTATTATTTTCACCTGCAGATCTGCTTTATTGAACTTGATTAAATGAACCCCCCATTACTTCAGAATCATCTAAATTGTTTAAATGGATATCAAAGAAGAGCCTACAACTTCCTATCAAAATGAATTTCTACTGGCATTTCGACATAAAATTAAAACATTTAACTTCCATGGTGACAGACACCAAAGAAACTCCAGATCGCTGCGTTAGCTGAATTAAAGAAATCTGCTTCCCTCTTGGGGTGGTAACGAGCCTGGGCTGATACCTTGCCCACGCTGGGACAGTGCCCTTGGGCTTTATCTGGTTCCTGCTGGTGTGGCAGGTCACGCTGAAGCCTTTCATGTAGCTGGAGTGCTTGTCTCCTTTACCCGGGCTGTTTTTATGAATTTTGTAGGAACTTTGTCTCTTTGATACACCCGTCCTGCCGCCCAGGTCTGCTGGGTGCGGAGTTACTGTCGCATGGGGATTGTCCTCTGTCCTGGGAAGCCAGGTGAGATGCGACATAGCGGGGAGATCTCTGGTTGGCTTCAAAAATGTTTGTAGCACCTTCTAAAAGGTGCTCACAGCATCTTCCGGGGAAAAGCTTTGATGCTACGTGGTGTTAAGTGGAGGATGGTGGCCTCTCACGGACACAAGCATGGACTGTGCCAAGGGAGGGAGGGATGCAGCGTGGGGATGCAGCAGGAGCACCAGCTCCAGAGGAGGAAGGAGATGCTGGCTGGGCGGTGGCTGAAGCTGCTGGGGCAAATGGAGCCAGGAGGGACAGCTGAGAAATGGTAAGAGGAATGAAGAGCTTCTTACTTCCGAGTGTCACGCTTCTCCTGCTGGTTTGCGCCTTCCCAGGGCTGAAGACAGCCGCTGGCAGCAGGCGGGGGCCGAGATCTGATCGTTCCTCCCAACTTCAGGGGCATCTCTAATAGCTCTCTGGGGCTCCCCAGGCTGTGACACAACTGCTGCTGGAGGGATTAGTTGGGAATTTCACTTAATGGGGATGAAGGGCTGTCTTCTGGGGCAGGCTATTTAACAGGATTCTACTCTGGTAATTAAATAGCAGTTTGTTGAACACAACTTAGTTGATGAAATCTTTGGAAAACATAGCAATTAGGAATGGCAACTTTGCCTCAGAAGCCTATCCCCAACCAGTTGCTGATGTGATTTCAACCTTTCATTCTCCAGCAAAGATGGTATTGACTCTTAATTTATTTGGGTTTGCTGCTGTCATTGGACAGCTGGTTCTCTCTCTGCTGTTGCAGCAGCCGGTTCCTCTAGGGGTTCATCTCAGCTGTGGGGGCTTCAGATGTCCCACTTCACTTGTTGCTTTTTTTAGAAGGCTTTCTGATGCTGCCTTCTTAAAAGCCAGTACTGGAGGCCAGGAGTGTTTGCCACCCCAAGAACAAATCCTTTGCCCTCCTGCTGCAGCGGCGGCGCTGGGGCTGCTGGCTCAGCCGTGCGTGCCGTTGCACGACCCGGTCCTGCCTCCTCTGCGGGGAGGAGGGTTTCCACCATGGTTACTCCACGCATGGCAGTGTCTCCCTCCCCTCCGAGCTATGTGTGTTGGAGAGATGGCGCAAAGCGCATGGGGTTTCCTCACCATGCGCTGAAGTGAGCCGCAGCTGCGTATTAAGTCTTCTCCTTGCTGGGGTCGCTCACTTTGTGCTGTTGGGGTTTTTTGTTTTAACTGCCTTTGAAAGGTGGTCCTGGAAACGAGAGGCGTACCGGAATGAATTATTTTGGTGTATGGCGTATTTGTGCCATGGAGATGCTTGTGGGGTTTTGTTTTGGAGACCAGTGTTGGAAAAGAGCACGGTGGGGAGCAGGAGCAAGTAGAGGAGAAGGCGATTTGACGTCGTGCGACGTGCCTGAACAATGCTGCTCGGTTGCCACAGAGAAGCGCATCAAGGTGTCTTCGATTTAAAGCCATTTCATGCTACGGGCTTTGCTCGGTCTTCTGTGTGCTTTTAGTTTAGCGTGGCAGGTTCGGGACAGGTTGGCACACTCTCCTCGGTAATAATTAACTAACTTAATACTTCAGAGCGAGGGACACAAAAGCTCTGTGGGTCAGAAGGGGCTCAGTCAATGCTCTGCCGTGGCCAGTTGATGGGACTACAAAAGAAATTACTTTTTATATTCTTCCTATGGCAGGATTGACCAGAGGGGATGAAGCTTAAGAGTTGCCTTAAAACACAAACGTGACTGTGAGAGGAAAATTACTGGTCCTGAGCAGTTTATATGAACCCTCCCGTCGGCACCCGCACATGGAAGAGAGGTGCTTTCAGCTGGAAACCGTTCATGTCTTCATCTCTCTCCCTCTCCCTCTCTTGTAATGATTCTCTTAGGACAACGACGAGGAGGAAATTAGATTAGACAAACAGTGGGAGATCCCGCAGCTTGCTATAAAAGCCACCCCCAATCTTCGCTACACTTTGACAGCTCTCAATTTCCTAATTTGACAAGTTAATGAAGACTGGATTATTTCCGAAGCCATCCGTATCGCGCTGCTGGGGAAGGGGGGGGGGGCTGCGCTCTGCACCGGGACTACCCACCCCAGCACCTTCCTCCCACCCGGCCTGCAAAATCCTCGTCCCTGGGAGGGAGGCAGCCTGTGCTGGAGCCGGCGTTTGCGGCCGCGGTGTCAGTGCAGGGCTCTGCAAGACGCTCCCGCGCCAGGAGACAAGCGGACTTGCCTCGGGTGCGTGTGTCATCTCCGAGAAGCCGTGCTGCAGCGTTTGAGCTCCCGGTGTTTGGCTTGGCTGGCTGGCACGTTGTTTCCTTCCACTCTCCGCGGGGCTGCGTGCAGACAGTGGAATGGGCTGGCCCAGCCAGCCAAGCTAAATACAGCAGGAGACGTCCCGCTCGCACAGCCCAGGCACAGCATCCCCGCAGCGGGCCGGTGGGTATCCGTGCACCCGCGTGACCCTATGTCCAGCCCCGTGCTCCGCTCTGAGACACGGAGTGGGAGAAAGGGCTTAAAACGGGGTGGAAAAACTACGGGCTGTTGGGAAGAGTGTCAGTGGGAAGCGTAGCAGTTCCGGAGCCGGCCATCCCGGGTTGTCTTTGCTCAGCGGCGAGGCCAGGAGCTGAGTTTCAGGCCTTACTGCTCCCTCTCCAAACTGCCCGTTGCAAGCCCAGTGCCCACGCTGTGCTCTGTCTCACGGAGAAACTGGGAGAGGAGGGTTTCCGTCACTGCGCTGGGGCTCCATAAATAAGCGCATCGGAGCAGGCTGGAAGCAAAGAGCAAAGTAGGTATCATTCATCATACAAGGGGGCCTGGAGTATGTTCCAGCTCGTAATGCGTAAGGGAGAGCAGTGTTATGAATAGGCATGGGATGAATCCCCTTCTTTTTGGATCATGATTCTGTGCAATAAACACGCAAGACAATTTGTATAAAATAGTGAGGATTCTTTCCTAGAGAAGTCATTTAAAGCTATATTTGCACATCAAAAGGAACAGTTGGTAGGAACGGCTTGTAGCTAAATTTCCATGCAAGTGTGCAAAGAGAAAACAACGTGGTCGGCAAGTGAGGGATGGTGCACATAAACCCGTGCAACGCTGTGCTCTCCCTGGGCTGGTGATTTTATTGCACGGCCCCCATCGTACCGGGGAAGCATCCAGCCTGGCGCCCTGTATCCCTGCCTCTTGCTGCCTTCCCTGCCTCCCCCTGCTGCAGCCGTCAGAGGCCTGGGGTGGATCACCGAATAAATGCAATCTAAAGCAGAAGGGATTTTTTTTTTTTTCCTTGAGTGTATTTTGGTCACGAAACAGTTGTTTTGGAGTAGGAAACTCCTGACCCGAATGCATGAGCACTGCTGGCTCTTAGCAACCTTTAAAAATAATATTTGCTTGTAAAAGGAGAAGGGTGACCTGCCAGGTAAAATGCGAAATGATCCCGCAATGTGTGGCGCAGGCATGGTCTGCACAGAAAGTTTGCTGGCTCTTTTTTGGTTGGGTTTTTTTTTTTCTTTTCTTTGGGTTAAATCTTTTGGGGACTTTTTTTTGGTTTGTTTGCTTTCAGTATTTCCCAACGAGCTTGTTAGTCGCTCCCTACACCCTGCAGCAGCAGCTGCGCCGCTCTGCTGGCTTCGTGTCTCAGATCCCCTCCCCTCGCTGCGGCTGGGTGCAGGTTACTGGGTGCAGGTTACTGGGTGCAGGTTACTGGGTGCAGGTTACTGGGTGGCTCTCCCAGTTTCTCCCAGCAGGACACCTGACGGGAGGAGCCCGGGGCAGCCCCCTCTCTGCGTTTTTGGAGGCAATCAGGGTGATGTTTCTCCCTCTGGAGCCAAGCCAACAGGAAAAGGTGATGTGAGCATCCTCGTTGCCCTCGCCTCCATCCTTCTTGCTCCTTTTTCACCATTTCGAGCTGCTCACAGCCCTCATCCCCCCAAGCACCGCTCTCTCCCTCCTTCACGAGTTTCTGGAGTCAGCCCGAGGTCTGCAGCAAGCATGGCCACTGCTTTTCCCCTGCCTCTTGCAGCGTCTTCTTCACATAAAACAAGGGAGCAACAAACCCTCTGCTGACGACCATGCCACCCTGCCGCGCTTCCAGGAAACCTCTCTGCTTTTTTTGGACATCCAAATCCTACCGTACCCACAGTCTTGAGAGGGTCAGACCCAGACCAGGGGGATGGATGTGGCCCTGGGGGCTGAGCTCTTCCTCTGCAACGTGGAAGATACCTACCTGGGCACCATCAGAGCAGGGCAGGGTGCGGCACTTCTTCCTTGTGGCCAAGAAGGCCAGTGGCATCCTGGGGTGCATAGAGAGGTGTGTGGCAAGCAGGTCACGGGAGGTCATCCTCCCCCTCTACTCCGCCCTGGTGAGGCCGCATCTGGAGTACTGTGTCCAGTTCTGGGCTCCCCAGTTCAAGAAGGACAGGGAACTGCTGGAGAGGGTACAGCAGATGGCTACAAAGATGATTAGAGGGCTGGAACATCTTTCTGATGAGGAAAGGCTGAGGGACTTGGGTCTTTTTAGTCTGGAGAAGAGAAGACTGAGGGGGGATCTCATAAATGCTTATAAATACTTAAAGGGAGGATGCTGGGAGGATGGGACCAGTCTTTTTGCAGTGGTGCCCAGTGACAGGACAAGAGGTAATGGCCACAAACTTGAACGTAGGAAGTTCCATCTAAACATGAGGAGGAACTTCTTTCCTTTGAGGGTGGCAGAGCACTGGCACAGGCTGCCCAAAGAGGTGGTGGAGTCTCCAACTCTGGAGACATTCCAAACCCTCCTGGACGCCATCCTGTGCAACCTGCTCTGGGTGACCCTGCTCTGGCAAAGGGGTTGGACTAGGTGATCTCCAGAGGTCCCTTCCAACCCCTGGGATTCTGTGATTCCTTTGCGGTTATTTTCCCTGATTGTTTTTATCAGACATAGACCCTGGGTTTTTCCGAGGAGGGACCTGTTGGCTTGGCTCTGGCAGGGGGGCAGCAGACCCTCCGCGATGCTGACAACCCATCTCCCACCATGACGTTGACTTTTGCAGATGGGGTCCTGAGCTGGTTGGCAAAAACATCTGACTTTCCTGGGTTTTGCTTGCTCAGGCAGAAACCCCCTCCAAGCCGGTGCTTGTGTGTATTGCTGCTCCAAGGAGCAGAAAGCTTCCCTCCGCCGCTCGCATCCAGACTTTAATCTTTGGGATTAGGCCTCCCTCTGACCCTCCTGTGAGTACAGGATGAGCTGAAGCGTTGAAGAAGAGGTCTTTCGAAAGCGTGGCTTTCCTGGCACACCTAACCAGCTTGCCGGCACGCCACAAGACAGGGAGCAGCATCCGATTTCGATGTCTGCTTCTTCTGCTTCTCTTCTGCAAAGGAGCCGTCCCCGGCTGCCCGGATGGAGGTGCTCCCGCTGTGCACCCAACGGTGCCGGATGGAGCAGGGGTTGCTCTTGGTGTTTGGTACCCACCAGGCTCTTACTGTTGGAAGCTTCTTGGAGCCATGAGGAGGTGGGAGGGGATGTTCAACATTTGCAATAGTTTTACTGCTCGAAGCCTGGAGTGGCTTCCAGATTTAAGTACAATTTTTATTTTCTTTTTTTTTTTTTCTCTCTACTGAAATAAAGGAGCCATTAGAGATGTTCTGTAATATGGAAGACACATGTTTGTATAGTGTTACCATTTATATAGCAGCAGTCTGGACTGGAAAGCTGATCATCTTTTAAGAAAATAAATTACCTCTTTGCTGCTTGCGCTCTGTCCCGCAGTTTCCTTTGAAGGCTCTTACGTTTTGGACATAGAGCTTTTGGTAATTAAAAACTTATTTAATCTTTGGATTTATTTTTTTTTTTTTTTAGGGGGTTTAGAAATCTAAAACCTTAACAGCTCAACGAGAAAAATACCTGCAAAGAAAGGAAAGAAGATGGGTCTCCTGCGAAAGGCTGGCACCGGAGCCGCCGTAAGATGGCACTGCAACACAAAGCACGGAGCCAGCCTGCGCTCGGGGGTCGCGCCCGGGCTGAGCCGCTCTCATCCCGCCGGGCTGCGCAGGGAAGCATCCTTCCCGGTGGGGGGAAAATGCCAAGGAAGAGAAAGGACTTATGTAAGGATAACTCTGCCATTAGTCAGGGGGAGCTGTCATGGAGCCGTGTCTGGACTGGACTTTTCCCCGCTTACGCAAAGCGCATAACGCTGTAGGAATTCGTGTATGAACAGTGCAAATAAGAGGGGGGAGGCTATCTAAATTGCCAACAGCAGTAAGGAAATGGATTTTCTTTAACCGTTGCTGGCAAATTTAGAAAGTCTTTGATTCCTGGGGGGCTTCTGAGCGTCACCGCCTGTTAAAAATTGTCATGGTGTAACTTGCTGCCAGACTTGTGTGTTTCTCCCTTTCTTTGAGCACCCGCAAAGACAGAGAAGAGCGGAGGAGAAGCTGTCGTGGCTGGGCAGGTTCGCAGCCCAGGCGGGGGCTGGCTGTGCCACCCAGGCACAGCTCCTTGGGGATGGGATGGGGCACCTTGCCTAGGGTCTGCGCTCCTGGTAGCACATGGGAAACGCACTTTGTGTCCATACCAGGGCAAAGCAGCATCCCCGTCATAAAGTGTCATGTAACACGTCGCTAGCAAAGCTCCATCGTGTTGGTGACGTCTCTGACACCGTAAATGAAATGCTTTTAAAAAAAAACCCTTTTGCTAATCAGTTTGTCCAAAGTCAGACAGAAAGCATGGGGTGAAGCATGCTACAATTTCTAATTAATTATGATTAGAAATACTGAACCACAGAGGGGGCCTCTGCAAGCCTCTCTTGAGCTGAACTGAATAGCTGCCTTTCCCTCTCTTCTCCCCACCTAGAAATGTGCTTTTTTTGGTGCTCAGACAGGGCCTTGGCTGGGTCTAACTCTTGGAAAGTAAACAACAGCACATTAAGTGCATTTCTGCAGTCAGAGAGTAAGTGGGCTGCGTCTCCATGGCTTCCCTACGGCACTGACAAGGTCAGGAACAATTCTGGAAGAAACCAGCAAAACCCATACACACGAGTGGGCTGGGGGTGGTGATGCCCTTTTCCTGCCCCATAGCACGAGGAGGGTTTGGCGGCTGGGGCCAGCAGCGGGATTTTTCCCTGCTGATGTGTTAAACCGCTGGTGGTGTTAATAACCGGCTGCGCTACCCGGGCGCTCGCCCAGCACGGGTGTCCCCGGCAGCGGTGGTGCCAGGGCATGGGCAGTGCTGGGGGGCAGCCAGCAGTGTTGCAGGAGGGTTTTTTAATGTGGTTACAAGTTCAGCATCCCCCCGGCTGCTGCCTGCTCCACGGTGCCAAGCGGAGCCCTCCACATCGCATGGGGCGGGGATGCGCACCCCGAAACACCCACCAGGGGGTACTCAGGCAGACCACCCCGGGGACCTGCATTTTCCTGGGCTCCCATTAGGAAAAGTGTTTCGGTAAGGGGTAGGCCAGTACTGGGGACAGCTTGTCAGCAGCGAAGCTATTTCGTGACTGTAACAGGTTGCAGAAACTCACCCGAGCTCAGAGACTTTGTTGCTGCCACTGCTGATCGAGGTCTGCTTTTCCTGTGTTATCCCTGACCATTACCTAAAATACAACAAATAAAAGCAGCCTCTCCTACATGACCCACATTTTTCCAAGGGCCCTTTTTCTTCCCTTCTTTTACCCCCCCAATACCTGCATTTCAGTCCAGACGAGGAGCAGAAAAAGGACATTTCTCCTTCCCGCGCCGCTCCGAGCCCAGCCCGGCAGCTCCAGGCACTGCTCTGATGTGCAGCCAACTACTGCATAGGCAGGAGCATTGGGGTGTTTTTTTTCTCCAAAGGCACAAAACTTAGTTTTTAAGGGTGTTTTTTTAAATGAGACTTTGGGGAATAATTACCCTCTATGCTACTTCAAAGAAGTCCCCAGCCCGCTTAGCGCTACCCTCAGAGGAGCGTGCCTGTTAGGAAAATACGCTGGCTTAAGCATCCTGGAAGTAATACGGACTTTGACTGATGGTACTTAGTGCAAATGGGCCAACAGTCACACAGCTGAGTCTCCTAATGCCATTCAGGGTATTTTTGCACCAATCGCAGCCTATTCATCAAAATAAAATGCCAATAAGTAAAGCATTACAATGCTTTCAGAGGGGTGTGCGCAAAGGAAAGTAGGTGAATTCTGCCCCCAAATGGATATTGAATCTTATAACAAGTATTGTGTATTAAAAAAAGGGAGCGCCTTGGCTCCTCGCCATGCTGCGATCGTAGGGCTAATGCTTCATCTCCATTATCTTTGAACTGCACTCCTGCCTCCGTTGCACGCGGACACTGAAATGAAGTAACTCATGGCCAGCTAATCAGGATCCATTTCATTAGGTCGTCCTCTAAAAATGGTAGCCTGTGTCCAGTGCCCTGATAAGAGCAGGGCAGGATGCTGCAAGGACAGGAGCTGGGGCTGCAAGGGCTGAGGGAACACCCTGGGGCCTCTGAACTTCCCTGTGAGGTTGCTTGCCTTGGATATTTTTATTGAGGGGTTGTAAGGAGCAGGGTGGGAGAAGCCAAAGGCGCATCAGGACTACCTCCTACTTGCAGGGCTGTGAGCACCATCACCCAGCCTCGTCCTCCCTGGGATGTGCTGGACCTGTACCGTGCTCAGCCGCTCTGGTGAACGGAATAACTGAGTGTTTCTCCCCTCCTTTCCATACAAGCAGCCAGCCCTGGTCCTGGCCCGGGCTCACGGCGTTTGCCTGTGCAGTGCATCCTGAGATGTCTGGTGGGGCTTCCTGATGCCGCAGGGAGCTGAGGGTGTCACCTGAGGGTGAGGGGACCCACCGCTCAGACCTGTTACAACCCAACCCCGATAGTAAATTGGTTTTAAGACAGTGAGGTGGTTTGCTGTCTACATCTTGAGCTCCTGAGTTCATGTTTTCCAGCTTTTTCTCCACGTATCCAAGGATGCAGCAGGTATCCCTCCTATTTTCACCACCTGTCCCCAAGTCTTTTTAAGGGGAAGCCAAGAGCCCTGGCTGTATGACCCCAGGACACGGTGCTTTAAAGAAGCCGGTTACCTACAGTGAATCCTGCGGGAGCTGGCAGCACAGTGGTGGCAAGTTGTGGGGTTGGGATTCACCTGCAGGGAGCAGTTGCTGCATGCAAAAGACCTTTGGCTTCACAGCCGAGCTGCCTGCGTGTACCTGGCAGCAGCATTCCAGAAGTCGGCATGGAGATTTCTGGCTACTGCGGTCATTCCATGGAGGAGCTTATACCGCTGTACAAAGGACAGGTGTTGAAGGGCCACCAAGAGGGTAGGTCTGGCATGGTGGCACCCACGGGTGCCAATGGCAAAGAGATGTCACGCAGCCCATGCTTGCAGGGAGACACACCAAAATGGAAGCCCGCAAGGCTTTTGGATGAGAGGGCGGGAGTGCAGAGAAGCTCTCCCCTGCTCCAGACTGTCTCCATCCCAGTCAGTCCTGTCCCTGCCGCCACGCCACAGCAGGGCCCTGGCTCATCACACCCCTATCGGTGCGTATGGTTTTTTGTTTAAACCATTACAAATGTAAATGATCCTTCTCAATTACAAAAGCCTGTGCGAACTGGCATCTTTAAAGGAAACTCTGAATGAGCTCCTGGCACGGTGCTTCTTCAAATATTTGGAAGCTTTGCTAAGTCTCCTGAAACAAAGGCAGGCGCAACCTCCTGCTCCTCCACCACCCTCCCTCCTTCGAAGCCGAGCACTCTGCGAGCGCACACCGAGAGGCCGTCACTGCTGAACGGTAACCGGGTGACACGAGGGGTGGCAAGGGACGGAGAAGCCACCTGCCTGGGACACCAGCGAGGGCTGCGGCGGCCCCACTGCAGCCCAGCTCCCAGCTGCCCCGCTCGCACCGCGCTGCCGCAGAGCAGCACCTTCTGAAACATCTCCCTTGCTTCAGCGCCTGCGTTTCCCTCCTGATTTTCATGCTTTTGCCCTGCTGTGGTGGTCTAAACTCTTTTTTTTTTTTCCTTATTCTCCAACGCAGCCTGTCTCAGGTAGCTAATTCTGCACTAGAGATGCCCCGGGGCAACGAGATGCTGCTCCCCTCCGCTCCTGCTGAAAGGATGCACACGAGCCATTTGGACGGCACGTCGCCCGGCCAGATTGGACCAGATGGAAGTGAAATGAATGGTTAAATAAATGCGGTGGCCGCCTGTACGCAATGTGATAAGACTTCCGAAACAATGAAACGTATTATTTCGGATTTGATATCTGCTATCAATTGAGATTGAAGGTATTGATCGGGGCTGATTGCTGGGGACAATCAGAAAGTGGAAGGGTAATTGACTGTCACGTCCCTCATTGATCGGGCACCACAGTTCACAGCAGCCAGCATTATTTTCAAGTACTTTGCAGCATCTCCTCTAATAAAGAAATACAGACTTTAAGTAACAAAAAGTGACTTACACGCGCTGCCATTTAAAGGGTGGGTGAGGCCATTCGTAGCCAACCTGTCATTGCCTTAACCAAACCGAAAGGTGGTGTCGACAGGAGAGCGCCAGGGCAGGAAAGCGTGGATTTATGTTTGCATGCGTGTCACTGTAAGCCATCATGGTGCTGTAGGACCATGTCGCTCCTTGCTGCTTGGCCGCAGCAGGTATTAAAGGAGGGCCTCCGAGACAACATTCCAGGAGAGCGTGACCTCCTCTCACTAGGTTTTTTAAAATGTTAAAGCAAAAATATTTTATACCATGTGTTCCACCAGGGCTCGCTAGCAGCTGATCCAGAAAAACTGTCCTGGGAGAAGAGCAAATTGGGAAACATCCCAAGTTGCTGCAATCAAATCCACAAAAAGCTCATATAACATTTTTACATATAATCAGAAAGATGGAAAAAATACCTTATTCCCTGCTGTGCACTTCAGATTAATATAGCCAAACATTGTTCAATCCTAATATTATGGTAACCATGAAACTTCTTCCTGTACTTACTAGGAACAGGCAGATAAAATGGCTTTTCTCCTAGAGGACATGTGTCTGCTGTTGGGTTTTAATAATCCGTACTACCTGACGTTCCTGCTCCTCACCTGCAAGCTCTTTCGAGTCGGGGCTGCTCCCTATGAACACAGGTCCAGTGAAATCAATGGGATTTAGTTGATCAATGAGATTCTTGTGCCTAAATACCTTAGTGAACCTGACCGCGGAGTGGGTTCAGGGATAAAGGTCCTAATTTTGACTCCACAAAACCTCAAGCCTTGGGACACTCCTTCTTCCCCAGCTGTGACGCAGAGGGATGTCTCCGGTGCTGCTTGGCCTGGGTGTGCTATGCAGCTTCTTCAGGGACGCTCTCTCCAAAAAACCCGAGCCTGAGCTCTGAAGCAGGACTCAGCGGGAGCATTTCTAACCAGCGGCGACTGGTACCGCACTAGTGCCAGGCGCTGCTGTGCTCTTGTGCTCGCTTTGCTCCAGCAGCAACGCCCAGCCGTGCGCGGCGTGGAGGCTGCTGCGGTTTGTGTCACAACGCAATGTTTTACCGGTCCATAACGTTCAGCTCACGTGGCTGCCGTCTCCCACCACAGCCCACCACAGTTCCCAGCACCGCAGGTGTCCAAGCCCATCCCAGAACCCCTTGCATTTCAGTGGTGGCTAAAGCAAAGCGGGCTGCAGAGCGGAGGGTTTACCATACGTGCAGGTTTCCCCAGGCATTTTCCACCTGAACGTTGTGTACAGGCAGATTTGGAGGCTTTTGTGTGTTTGTCTCAGATTTCCCAATATCTGGCAGCCTGTTGGGAGCTGCCAGACGTCCGGAGACGCTGACCTCGCCCACTAAGCATGCACGAGCTCTTCCACGGCAGGCTCAAAGCAAGTCCAGTGCCTCCAGCATCACGGGGCTGGCCGTGCACGTGCTGTCTGGTCCTTTTAAGAGTGCGTAGGAAGCCCAAGAGATGCCAGGGCTTCTGCCTACACACCGTGCCGGCGGTACAGCCGGCTTTGGTCAGCGCAATGCATCCTGAAGTCCTTGTCCTGGTGTGCAGCACTATTTGTTCAAGTCATTTTTAGCAGTGTTTCAGGAGCGATATATTGGTGGAAAAACATATGCAGGAAGAAGCCAATGGATTTTGTGCACATGCGTAAAGCATTGCCTCCGAGAGATCCGTGTCAGTGCGTAGCCTCCGCTCCTCGAGCACTTGCTCTAAGCCTCAAGGTTGGCTTCTTGTTGATTAAGAGGCCTTAACGAGCTGCCCTTGACCGTGCCCAGATTTCTGATTTCCCTTCAGATGGTCAAAATCCATTTCAGTGAGTTTTGGGCACTTCTCGCCTACTGCAGTTGCTAAGCTGAGCCGAGCTGTGCTCCTCGCCTTGGGTTTCCGTCTGTTAAACAGCTCAGCCCAGCCTGCTTTTGATTTGCTTCGTCTTGACTTTTTGGTGCTGCCGGTGAACCGAAACACCCGTCGCTCGCCCGCGTCTCAGGGCGCAAGCAGGGCTGCCCGGGAGAAGGCGGCTGAGCCACCGAACTTTCACAGCGGCCCCGTGGGCATCGCTTGTGAGTCAGCCACCGCCGCGCTGGGCAGCGAGGGCGCCTGCAGAGGTTTCTCATCCCACCCGAGTTTCCTTTCCTGGGAAGCGAGGTGGCTGCGCCGGGCTGCGTGGGTTGCGCGAGGTCCCGGGGAGTCAAACCCAAACTGAGCTGACGGAATAGCTGTAGTCTCAGGCACCCAGAGCAAAAGCCTCCTGTGGTGGAGGCTTAAAATGCTGATTAAACAGAGCGGGCTGGCCCCAGGTCACAGCCGAGGCGCAGGCTCGGTCCATGGTTAGATGTGCAAGAGAAACAGAAAAAAGTGCTGCACTAGATCGGATCAACGGATCAGTCACTTCAGAGAGACATAAATCCTACAAACAGCACCCATGGGCTGCTTAACCCCCCCTCAAATTTTGCTGCTACTCCCAACAGCCCCACACTGATGGGCTTATGGAAGTGTAAGACTGGGATCCCCTCCGACCTTTCTTAAAATGACTTATATGAGGGCTCCGTACATGCTTCTGAGTGAAGAGCAACTGCACCCTTCCCATTGCATCTGCTGGAGAGAGGATGAGGAGAAGGAGCAAGAGGAAGGTTGGCTGAACCGGCAGTTAGCACTTAAGGACAAAAAAAAAAAATTAAAAAAAATAAAATGTCACAGCATGAATTTACACAAAGTACGAAGCATTTCTCCTTAGTGAGTGGATATATTGCAGGAATGTCTTGCAGAAGAAGCAGGGAAAACACATGCCACAGCTTAGTGAAACAAGAGTTAAACAACATCAAATCATTCCCCGTGATGGATCATTAAGAATGTGGAGTCTAAATGTGCGGTAAGATTACAGCATCGTGCAGATGTTCCTATACCGGCAGCTTATTTTGCATATCACCAAGTATATAGATAATTCCTAGTAGCGAACGCACGCAAAGACTAGCCCGTCCTACGGTGAATGCACATTTGGATTGTTCTACAAGGTGAATTTTGTGGGGTGGAAAGGACTGATCTAAACTGCTGCCTGGGATTCCAGCTGCCTTTAGCCGGCTGCGGGACGTGTCCGCCTGCGACCTCTCCACCTTTGCCCAGGCGCGGTTTACAGGAGGGACAGATGAACAGGGAGTGAGCTGGGTTAAGTAAACAAGAAAGGGGGACTAAGTAAGTAAATGCTGAGGATTTTTTTTTTTTCTTTTTTTTTTTTTTAACGTGTATATATTGTAACAAAATTTAAGGCAACATTCCTCCTGCTAATTAGTGTTTCCACGGCACTGCAAAAACTACAGCTGTAGGAAGAATTCAGGAAAAGTAATCAGCAGCACAATTAAGCAATCTGCCATAATGACAGAACACAACATTAGGGTAGAATAATCAGAAACATATATATTTTTCCTTCTTGATTTCCATTTCCCACCCAATGATTTGCTTCTGCAGGGTGTATATAAAGCGATGCCTGATGGAAATGCCCGTATTTATCTGCTACAGCTTGCAGGTCTTGCTCCAGTGAGGATGCCAAGCTAATTCTTGCCAAACACTTGCATCTAATGTCATTTTGACTATATTTTTTGACCAGCTTTCATCTCAATTCTCCCACCCTGACTGTCTCATGTAAACTCCTTTAACTTCTTTAACTTTAAGGGTCCAACTCATTTAACTGGAAGGTGTCAGTCCAGACAGGAAAGCCTGGAGCTGAGGTCCCTGTGTTTCTAGCAGCCATCCCACCCTAGGAAGCAGAGCAGGGACACGGTTCACTCAGTGTTTCTGCAACCTCCAGCTCCTGCTCAGGAGAGGAAAACGCCTACACCTGTGGGCAGACAACGTGGGAACGGGCCTGACCTGCTTCATCTGCACCTGCTGTTTTCCCAGAGCTCCCCAAGGCTTTAAGAGCCCACGAGGAAGGTCAGCTGAAGGTCCTCTTCCAAACCACCCCCTTGGAAGGGGAAAGGGAAATACAGCCCCTGAGAAGGGGGATTCCAGACATTTCAGCTTTCTACCAGTTATGCATCAAGGCTGGTTGGACCAAAGCCCAGGGTGAGCGGGAAGCTCCTGTGTTGCTCTGGGAAGGTACGTCTTCTCCTTGGGCTCTGCTCAGGGGGGCTTACTGGCTGCTGGGAGGGGGCTGCTGTGAAAAACTGGGGGAGAAGCAGTTTTGGTAGCGCCAGGAGGGTGGCAGAGCACTGGAACAGGCTGCCCAGAGAGGTGGTGGAGTCTCCAGCTCTGGAGACATTCCAAACCCGCCTGGATGCCGCCCTGTGCAACCTGCTCTGGGTGACCCTGCTCTGGCAGGGGGGTTGGACTAGATGATCTCCAGAGGTCCTTTCCAACCCCTGGGATTCTGTGATCTGTGTGTCCTGGGAGGCTGCAGGGGATAGTCATGGGACTCAGTGAGTTTTGTGGTGGTACTTCCCAGGTGGCTGGGTGTTGCGGTGGTGCTACTGGAGAAGACCATCAGCCTCTCCCTGGAAGGTGGGAGCACTGTGGTGGTGCTGCGGGGCCCTGGAGATCTGCTCCATGGGCATCAGATGGTTGTGGCTAAGGATAGGGAGCCTGTCCCTCCAGGACAGTGAAGCGTGTGGGATTGCTGCTGAAGGTGTCTGGATGGAGTGCTCAACGTGTGCTTTGTTCAGCAGGGTCGTGCTGATGCCCTGTTACCCTTCCACAGTCATGATTCCTTCCTCTCGTTCACAGAAGGAGCTTTTGCTTGTTAGTGCCCCTTTTGGAAAGAGTTTGTTGGCCCTAGAGGTTCTTGGGAGAAGTGGCTCAAGTTTGTAACCTCTGGTGCAAGGAGGGCCTCACGTGTTTGAATTTACGTGTGGCTGCTGAAAACTTAGCTTCCATCAGAAATAAGCTAGCAAATGTAAATATGTTCCGCTGATGAACCTTTATAAAGGCAATGCTCTGTTTTGCATTCCACCTAATGTAATGAAATGACAGCTATGAAGTTATGGATTTTGAGAATTAAAATCTCATGATAATGGGATAAGAGCAGCTGGGAGCATACTACCTTTATAATGTAAAATACTTTTTTGCCTGAAGGAAAAAGCTTAGGATAAAAACTGAGAAGCCCAAGAGCCCCTGATGTGCGGGAAGGTGTGAGTTCCAGCTCCTTTAGGCACTACTGAAAAATCTGTGCCCCTTAAATCCATTTCTGACATTTGCTTTTGCATGGCCATCAGGTGTCTTGGTGGCCAGATTCTGCTGTCACTCCAGCTGGTGAAAAGCCACTTTGCCAGTACCCCTTCCAGAAGAGCTCTTGTGAGTTCAGAGCTGCTGTTATTCCGCATGTTCCTTTTTCATCTGGGAGACTGTCTTGCAGCATGCACACGTGTGCGCACACACACACAGAGACACACAGAGCTGCTCCTCCTTTCCCCATGTGCCCATGGAAGTGGAAATCACTGAGAGCACCAGGTCCAGGGAGCAGAGATGTGTCTGCAAAACTCGCTCACGAAATCCTAAACCATGGAGGAATGCTGGGTTAATTTTTCATCTGAGTATCAGCTGAAAGTAATGTATACCCCAAATTAATGCAGACAATGCCTAGTCTGGTCTGCAGGCCCTCTGTATTTTTGAATTCTTTTCTACTAAAACTCAATAAAAACATGGGGGTGGAAGGTGCTGCTGGGAATTTGCTTTTTGTTCTGCTTAAGTGCTGTATTTCTCAGCAGTCTTCAAGTTTCTCAGCATGAAGATATTGTTACATCAGAACTACCGTGGGTTTAACACAATTCTCAATTTGCAGGCAAATGGATGTATTGTGTTGGGGCTTATCCACAGAGGACTGTGAAACTACAAATTACAACGCAGCTGCATTTTCTTATCTGGATTTTTTTTTTTCCCCCATGTGCCCGAGTCCTCCCCTGTTCACAAGTAGAAGATGCAAAGAGAAATGTGAGTGAGAAAAGGAGACATAGGCCCAAAGTCAAAAGGGACCCTGACAGTGTAGAAGACCCTGCCCATGTCTGTGGATGCCCCATTTGGATGGGATGGAGCAGCTGACAGCTTTCTGGAGCTGGATGGAGCTACAGTGGTTTCCATTAGCAGAGGATGTGATGCCTCTGGATCTGGTGTTTTTGTGATTGCCTGGGGACTTTGCTTCTGTAACTCTCCCTAGAAAACCAAGGCAGCTGGGGTAATAGTCAACACATCCACTGAAAGTTTCTCCACCAAGGAAGAAGGAGAATGGGCCTACCCTTTCTCTTGGATTACTAAATATGGCAGTAAAACAGGGGATCCACCCATTTAATTTTCTCAGCTGTTCTTCATTGTTGTTCCTCCTCCTTGAAGGGAATGAGAGACCACCAAGAGGTCCCTGTGGGAGAGGCAGGAGGAACTTGCACTCTGCAGTAGTTTGAGACAAGGCTTTACCACCTCTTGCTAGCCCAGAACAGATGGCGTCTGCCTTGTCACAGTTAGACAACCGAGCCCGGGTTATGTACCAGAGCCCCATGCCTGCAAGCCCGGACACCTGGCTTGGAGACAGCACTGGGACAAACCAAGTCTGTCTGGGCAGAGGTGCTGCACCTCCAATAGCCGGGATGAGCTCTTGGCCTCTGTTCTTCAAAGCAAAGGGCCATATTACCTGATTTTAGTGACGCTCGGGACACCTGCTAGCCAGTAATTGGGTGAAAACTCAATGACCCCACCATAACATCATTATTTTTGTTTGCTTCCTTTCAAATGGCTGTGGATACGCAGAATGCTGACAAATGGGACCTGAACTCGTGCATTTAGTTGACCAGGAAATAAATATATCGGAGAAACAGTACTGCTTTGGACTCTTTTGAGACTTGGGAGTTGCTGGCCATTCTGTTTGCTGGCTCAGTTTAAGCCGCAGAAATGTCCATGTGTTCTGTCAAAGCACTTTACTCGTGACAGGCAAAGTGCTGCCCTGAACTGGAAAACCATTCAGAGCAAATAAATGCATTAGTTCAATGCAGAGTATCTTATATTTGATACACGCCACTTCCTAATCACTTTACTGAACATCTGGATTGCCTTGAAATGAAACCAGTGCTGGCGTCATCTTCAATTTGGACATGGGATCCATTTCTGAAGCCTTTTTCCAGGAGAGCGCCTCATGGATCTCAGTATCATTTAGGTTGGGTCCTACAGGTCTAATCTCGAGTAAATAAAATTAAGGGTTGCTTCAGTACCGAAGGAGGACAGAAAGTAGTATACAGGAGCCAGCTGAGCCCTTTAGTACTTGTAGTCCAAATAGTAGAATCATCTTAAAAAGTGCAGATGTTGCGGGGATTTTTCATGTGTCGTTGGAACAGGGTCTGTGCCTCTTTCTCTTTGGGAAGTACCCGGTACAGGTGTGCTCTTGCAGGAAAAAATGAGGATAATTAACTGCGACTGTTAACGTAGCGTACAAGAGATTGAAATTAAACCCATTGTGTTGGTAAGAGACGCGAAAGAGCACACAGCGTGCAAAGACACCGGCCGCTCTGTGTGAGCGAGTGAAAAGCGAGGGCTACGGGGGTGACATAATGAACGAGAGATGCATTCGCGTCGCTGCAAGTTGGGTTTGGCTGAACCACCGCAAGAACTGTTTGCAACATCTTTTTGTCAACATCTGTTTGTCTTTGAGTTCATGAAAGTGGAACAAATCTCATTAATTTATTTTTTTTTTCTTGTGTTGAAATTTTGCACGATTGTTTCTGTTATTTTGGCAGCCAAAATGATGCTGGAATGTTTCACCTTCTTTTTCCAAGTTTTTGAGAGTTGAGGTTTGTCACATAAATCATGAGGTTTTACTTCTGCTGCTAGCCAAATCATAATCCTTATATCATAAGCCTTTTGTTGTTTATTGTTGGGGTTTTTTCTTCCTTAAAGCTCCAGCTTCTGGAATCATGAGAATGCATGAAAAACTCTACTTCTGCTTTCTGTCATGGGTTTGTTTTTCCTTGAGTTTCTAGCACAGAGAACTGTAAAGAAACTTTTGGGTGTCATCTGAAAGATGGAAAAAAAGGAATTCATTAAATTTCTTTTTTTTTTTTTTTAATACCAGTTAGATAATTTTTGGAAACTATGACTCATGATTTTGAATGTTTAGATTTGGCAAGGCTGTAGTTCTCCGTGCCGCTCCCCCGTGACCAGGAGCGTTGGAAGAAGCCATGCGGGGCTTGTCTCCACGGACAAGTTAGAGCACAGAGAGCCGGGGTGTGAATGCGCAGTGCCCTAGTTACGTTGCACAGATTTCCCCACGTGGATGCGAAGTGTGCAGTACCTGCCCTTTGAAAGCGTTCTCTGGGCATACCTCTATATGAGTAACGTATGGCGTGTGGTTCGGAGGCCCTAGAGCTGACAGCAACGCGCTCCAGCCTGTGGACCGGAGGCAGCACAACCGTTTCGCGCTTCAAACCGCGTTTATTAGCATGGCCACAGCCAGGAGGTGGTGACGCTGTGCGGGCATTGAGCATCTCCTGGCTGTGCCATGCCATGCGGTTGTGGTGGGTGGGATGCCTTCTGGGTGCTCCGAGCGATGCTGAGCCTCCTTGGGTGCCAACGGCTGGATTCTCCTTGTAGCACCCATCCCCTGTATCTCAAGGAGGAGCTGGATGGCTGGTCCATCCTCTGAGCCGGTTGAAGGGGAAGAGGGTGAGGGCCTGTGGCTCTGGAGCTGGCCCTTCTGCTTGGCGCAGAGGCGGATGTGCTTGGCAGTACCCAAGGGACACGTAGGGAAAGCAATGGCACCTGTGTGACCTCTGGGGGACTTCCCGAGGCTTGTGTGACTTAGTTTAACATTGAAACTTGCCTCTGTGTTCCCCATCTCCAGTGGCTGACTGCCAAGAGAATGTCTCAGCTCCTCGGAGCTACAGGGCAGGCATCAGTGGGATGGGGAAAGTCTCGGATGCTCAGTGAGGAACACATTGGACAAGCTTGGGACAACCTTGAGGGAGCAGTTTCAAGTCGCTTCTGGCTGTCTGCATGAACCGTAGAAAAAATGGGCCATTGGGATAGACCTGATGAGGGGGACAAGGAAGGGGGGAAAAAAAGCCACTTAGGAATAATTCATCCCATGATCAAGGAAGAGCCATGCTAGCTGTGGGGTACTTGCTGCATCCAAGGTCAAGTTCTAGCAGCTGGCCAGGAGGAGCAGCTCCTGGGATGACACCCAGGAGAGTGAGCTGGTGCTGCTGGAGGAGCTCCACTGGCCGGGCCAGGTGGGAGGGAAGGAGCTGTTGCGGCATGGGGCATCGAGCCCCCCGGGCAAGGGTGCTCTGCCATGGGGAAACCAGGATGCAGAAGGGTCCACCGGGGCGGAGGGCGCCTGGGAGTGGGTCTGCCCCTCAGGAAGCTGTAAGGGATTTGTGTGTTTTCCAAGGCAGCAGAGACAGGATGCTGAGGGGTGGGAGAGAGACAGATTTCCTTCTGCTGTGAATAGACTGGGGGTGGGGGATGGCGGCTCCGAATTAACCCTTGCCTGTTCCTTTCATCTCCGAAAGCGGTGTCTTAGGAAACCATTCCAAGAATCTGCAGAAATTAGAGGCACAAAAAGTACAGGGTTGTTGGCACCAGGGTGATGCCGTGAGTTTTATTATCCCGGTTCTCTCACCCCCAGGCGCGTCTCCCTGGCTCTGGCATTGCTTTTTACTTTGAAGTTTGTTTCTTCAGTGGCATTGTTATGACCAAAATGAACGCGGGGGAATGCCAAGGGAGAGGCTTACGGGACATTACCTTGCGTCAGACAGAAGCAGCTCGTGGGAGACAGCTGCAGGTTTGGGTGCTGTAACAAATTTCCCTCAGAAGCCTGAAAAAGACAGGATTTCATTTGTCCCCTACACCAAGGAGGGGGAGGAAAATCTTAGGAGTAACTCCTGAAGCGGGTCCCACTCTTGTTCAACAGCGCAGGCTCTTCGGCATCTATTGCAAAGTTATTAAAACAGGACGACATGGAGGAAAACTCAACTACCATCAACTCCCACCACTAAATCCCAGCCCTTGGAAATGCTGCGGAAACAGGACCTGCGCGAAGACCTTTAGGGCGTGAGTATGTAAAGACATTTGGGAGAGGTACCTGGTACGAGGGAAGCCAGGGAAAACAACTTTGTTTACTGCACCGGAGTCTCCCGGAGCAGTGGAGAGTCCACATGGTTGAAAGTTGGCAGCCGGGCCGCAGGTGTGGTGAAAGAGCCGTGTTTTCTAAACACACTAAATACTTATTGCTCCGGCCTTTTGTAGATAACGATCAGCTTTGACTTTAAAAGAAATTATAGCAAAAGTAGCTCGTATCTGGGAGGATGAATACCTGCTTCCAGGTTGGGCTTTGTAGAATTGAACTTCATAAACAAATTATTTGATGTGATTAACCGAGGCAGAGGGTTGATGGAAATGTGCGTCCGACTCTCACAGTATCGGGGTGGAAGCCGTAATGCGTTAGCCAGAGAATTACCCTGTGTAGGAATAAACAGCCAGAAGGTTCTTGGGTGTGAGGTTTCCCATTTACATAATTTATTCTCTCTGGAAAAAAAAAAAGAAAAACCCACAGCAGAAATAATAGCCCTCCTGAAAGTCTGAAATTTTGCTGAGATTCAAAACACCGTCTTTACTGGGCAGACATTTGATGTGCAAAGATGGCAGAGAGCAGTTGTGAACCACCGAGAGCCAAAGAATTTGTAGCAAAACATCTGGTCTTGAGGCTGACCAGATAAAGAAAGATTTCGGTAGTTCTGATAATGTTTCTGCCCTACGGTCGTGCTAATTTCACTAGGAAAAACAGTCCCTCTACTGACCTCATTCAGTTTTACAAAGTTGGAAGGTTGGAATACAGAGATATCAGCCTGCTTGTCCTGATGGTAAATGTGACCTCAAAAAAAAACCAAACCAAACAAACAAAAAACCCCCAAAAAACAAAAAAACAAACCACCCCAAACCAAACAACTTAAAACAAAAAACCTGAATGTGTTGATTATCATATAGGCAAAAAATACCAAAACAGAAAGCATTTGAAGTCTGAAATGGAGCGGATGGCAAGGCGAGCTGACCTTCTTGGAGCCTTTTCCCAGAGAGGAAAACTGCCTTGTGCCAAGCGTGCTGTGCCTGAGCTGAGTTCACTCGGTCTCAAGCCCATGACAGTAGCTTTTGCTGCTTTTGACTAACCAAATAATGCAAAGGGGAAGATGATTCTCTATTAGGAGAAATTAATTTCTCCTTCCCCCCCCCCAACTGGGATATCAGGTCCCTGCCTGCTGTCAGAGTTCATTCACAAACTGGGCAAGGCTGGACAAGCCACTTCACCCAGGATGAAAATCCTACCGCAGCTGGGGTATGCAAGGGTTGAACGAAATACTGGATTTTGCTGTTTGGAAATTGTTTGCTTGGGATAAAATTGGATGTTTAGGGGGAGATTTGGCCCCCCTAGGTGGGATTAGCTATGCTCTGGTGCTCCCAGCAGCTGACAAGGAGGCAACAATGGGAGAACATGAAATATTACGCTGCTGCCTAAAAGCAGAAGGGTAGGTGAGAGCCTCGCAGGCGGGTTTCTGCCTGCAGCGCTCTTGGTTTTCTCTGCGTGGTCTACAGCAGGTGAACCTGGGCTTGCTCTGCATGCCCTCCAGAAGCTGGGCAGCATGGGGCTGAGGTCTTGGGGACCAGCTAACATCACTGTGTGGCCCCCATGAGCTGGCAGCACCAGCAGAGGCAAAGCTGCTGTATAGAAATGCCGTGGAGATGGTGGATGGGGAAGACGTGGCTGGGGACACTCCGTTGGCACAGCTCGTGGGCTGTGCAGAGTGCAACGGGTGTGTGGGACCATCCGTCCAGGTGACATCCCTCCTTCCGATGAGCACTGCCCGTCCCATCCGCTCCTGCCTCCGCTCCCAGGCTCGAGCCGAAGTTCCTACCCCATCCAATTGCTCCAATTAGTGCTGTGGTTTGTTTTTCTTTATTAAGAAGGTCGCTTGAGACCTGCCTGTTTTTGAGACCAGCTCCCTTTAATCTGTCCCTACCATCATTGAGGTTAACTGAGTTTCTTGCCCAGCAGCTCCTTTGGCAAATTAGAGAGAACCAGCGAGACACTGCCAATAAGCTTTCCACCGTATAGATTTTGTCCAGCGGAGCCCGAATAAATTAGGTCACGCTGCCATATGTAACCCATGCACTTGGGGTTTGACCTAGCTCCTGTGAAAACTAGTGGGCAGGGACGTGTCTGGGAGCTGGACTGGAGCTATGGCTGAGACAGGTGAATTTGGAAAGAGCTGGGGTGGAGCTGTGCCCTTCATTTTTGTGGACCAGTGTCACTTGTACAGTAAGAAGATTGATGTCTTCCCGCGGGAGCTTTTGTCTACGCTGGAGTGTGTCTCGACCAACATTGCCAAGACACCTTGGGGCTGGGCTAGGTAATTATTTGCGGTTAGATGCTGAAATCAAATAAATAAGTCAATCATTTTACAAGTTCAGAAGAAAAATCCATTTACTTCATCTGAAACTTCTTCTCAGTGGCTATGCGCAACTCTGTCATCTTCTGCATGATACTGGCCTAAGGTCTGACAGTTTCCCACCAAATGACTCAGTAGCTTCCCATGGCCCTGGTGATGCAAAGTCACCTGCTTCGGAGGAGGCAGGATTATTCTGCTTAGCTCTTTCGGGCAGTCGCATGTCAACCCCGCAAGTGGTGGTGATGGGCCAATGTGGCCACCGCCACATCACAATTCATACTTGCAGCACGGGAAAAAGGATTAGTGCACTAACAGGGGAGACTCCTCTTTTGAAAAGAGGCTTGAAATGATGTCAAGAACCACCACAATGATATGGTTTTTACATAAATAATAATTAATTACATGTAAATCAGACTTTTCCCCACCCCTTCCATTAGTATCGTCTTTGCTAAGCTCTCTGTCTTGTTTCTGTCCGCTCACTTTGACTAGTTGAATGGCAGCAGACATCATTTGCAATGCTAACGTCAGATACGGGTCAAAATGGACAAGGAAAACACAACCCAGGGTTTTATCAATGCAATAACAACCGATTCTGTCTAGAGATGGCAGTGTACTGGGGTTTAACCTCTTCACTGCCACATAGCAACAACCACCAGGAATTTACTTTTCTGGTGTCCTCATCTGTTATTTCTAACTTATTTTCAGCCTTTTCCTTCTCCTGGCCACTCTCTTTTTTTCCCTTCTCTCCCCTTTCTGTTGTTTACTAGAGCATCTGGTAGTGTTTATCTCCCAAGTCACAGGAGACTGCTGTTTTCATAGATATGTAACTAGAATAAAAGCTTTAATCTTTGTTGATGTTGGACTGTTGGATTAAAAAAGAGTCATAATAGTGGAAAAAATTAAGATTAAATAATATTTCAGCATAGCGCGCTTTTGAGACATCATCAACAGAAAATCCTTCACGGGCAAAGTTGCAATTACTGCATCTCCTTCGCAGCGTAGCTCTGGGGAAGGATTGCTTAACTCATGGGGAGAGTGGGGCAGGGAATGAGGAGACCATTCCATCGAGATGGGACCGGTCATCCCACTGGAAGCTGAAAGCGTGGCATGTGCTCGTGGGGATTCCTGTGTGTGCTCCACAGCAGGAGTTTGAGCAGTTCCAGACATGCCAACAAGATGCGAGAAACCTGTTTCCGTCTCTGCTTCCAATACTGCCTTCCGACAAGGGCAGGGAAGGAGCTGGTCTGACCTTCAGTAGAGCCAGGCTACGTATGACCGGATTTCGAAGCTCCTGTGGAATAAAGGCTCTCCTGGAAGTCAGAGGAGGAGGAGACGGTGTTTTGAAATGGATCTCTTGCCCTAGAGAAGTACATTGGCTTTCTACAGAAGCTTCAACGATGCTGAAGACTGGGTTAATGAGAAGTTGTCAAGATACAGCAAGAAGCGGTGCCGTCATCAGAGGGATGGAGGAAGCGTTACAGAAACCTGGTAGCAAAAGGCAGGCAGGTGTCTGCTATGCGCGGAAGCGAATGCAGACCTGCGGCGCTCACAGCAAAGCTCCGATGTGTTGCCTTCCCTGGGGACTAGGCACTGTCCCAGACCGGCAGCAGAGTCCGCTATGCTGGAAGTAGACCTGTGAAATCCGCGTGGCTGCTGGTTTCATAGCAAGAATATGTTTAGCTGCTAATATTGCAAATGCTTCGTGGTAAATTTTTATAGCAATAACATTTTATGTAATTTGGAGATTTTAAACTAAATGCCATATTTCGGGTGCTATATACTCTGATTTCCACCCCTGCCCTCCTGCTAGGTAAGGTGTAAACCTGACCGAGGGCTCTCCAAACTTCTTGGGAGAAAAGAGTTTTTTGAAAACCCTCCCTTTGGGAAGGCAGCGAGCCGATGAAAGGGAGCTTAGCCTGCAACGCTGTTAAGGCTGTAACGAACCAGGCTACTAAATTACCTAATGTCACCTCAGAATAGGTCCGTGGCAGCCTGTCACACAGCAGCGCGTCAAGCCGGAGACGCGCGGTCGGTCTCTCCTAACCTTTGTACCTCCTCCCTCTGACCAGGGAACTAGCTCGGGAAAAGACCAGGCCTGCGAAGTCCTGCAAACCGAATGGTAAAATATTAATAAGCCGAAGAGGAGCTGGCGGGTGTCCGTGAGGCTCGGTTGCAGCGCAGCCTCCGCACAAAGGGAACGGCAAGCAGGGCTTCTGCACGCAGAATTTGGCCCAACCATTTCTTTTTTTTTTTTTTTTTATGCTGAAAT
>VFFE01007917.1:256645-267322 GCA_008921705.1 Burhinus oedicnemus | reverse complement strand
TTTTTTTTTTTGAGTGATAGTGGTTTGGAGTGCGTTGTACACACTTGGAGAGAGACTTAGGATTTGATTTGATTTATGCTGTCTAGAGCTGCAGAGAAGAAGGCATTTCGGTAGCGTAATGCTGAAAACCGTAAAAGTTTTGTGGAATTCAGCTTTTATTTCTGGATCTCTGAATTGTAAGGAAACATTGCTTTTTAATTTTTTTTTTTTCCTTTGTGTGTAAGTGCTGTGCTGATGTACGATAGAGGAGTTTGGGTGTGATTAAGCTTTGCGTGTTGTATGACTGCGTTCCTAGAGTTTAGAAAACTTGTAATATCTTTCCTTCAAACGTGTTACCAACCAGTCGGGATGGCACCTTATTTTTGGTATGCCAAGATTTTTGCAGAACTATGTGTAACTTGTCTTGGTGGCTTTATGGGAGACATTCTGTTACTGTGTAGCTTTTTAGTGGAAATAGTATTAACCGATACTTGACTTTGGGTCAATAAACATTTAGTATTTAAGTATTACTCAAACTTAACCAGTGGGAGTTAGCTTATTTGTGTTGCTTGACACTTTCATGTTTGTATTCAAACACTTCACTGCAAACTTTACAAATATGCCCCCTCCTTCATTGCTTTAAAGTATTCCGAAACAATGGAAATACCTATTTAAAAAATATCGGAGGAAGAGGCTGCTGCCCTAATGTATATTCATCAGGAGGCAGACCAAGCGCACATCTACTGAAGAATTAAGAAATCCAAACCCTTTTCGCATAAGTGTTTCTTTAATTAGCAGTGCAGATCACACAATAAGTACTTTATACTTTTTATAAGGTAAGGTTTCATAACCGTCCTGCATAACTTATAAAGCCTGTAGGTTTTTATGGCATATACTTTAATTAGACAATAAAAAGTATGTGTGTTAAACATGCACATGTATGCTATTAAGCCATTTTGGGTAATGTGTAATGTTTTTTAACATCTATAAACATTTTGTGCTTAAATCAGTTCCACCGGTAATCCCAACGCAGCTAGTTTTTGTACTGGGACGAGAAGGAGGAGGAAAGTTGAGCAGAGAATTATGCGTTGGGCATTATTGCGCAGCATATGCTGCAATATGCTTCTTTCTTGGAGTGGATCACCTTTTTTTTAAGAGCTAAAATCTGCATTATCATCCGTGGTGTGATATACTGTAAACATTTGTAGCTCCAGAATTATTCCTGTTTCACAGCGTTGTAAAAATTAGGAAAAAGGCTGGTAGTAAAAAGGCAAATTTATGGAATGCAGCTTAGCATTTCGTATTTGTACTGCTTGTGGTCATTTATGTTGAGAGATTGAACCGGATAATGTAATTCCTTTTGTGAAATATCTGTTGAGCGTGGATTTGTATATCAAATGAAATAACATATGCACACACATATGTAGGATATGTATGTAAAATACAGTTATTTCTGCAAGGCTGTCCAGTTATTTATAGGGCATAATGATACTTCTGTCATCTTAAATTTTCTCCGAGAAGCTTTAATAAATTTAAATAGATTATATGCTGTCAGAAAATAGTATAAATTTTGTTTACGATTCACTTGCTTTAAGGTACTTATACTAAAGAAGCTCATTTAACCCCAAGACTGAGTAGCATTAAGTGGTGAGAGGAGTCTGCTGAAGAGCTGCGACTGCCCTTTGCTCTTGTGATAATCTTAAATTACTACGATTTAATTGCAACTTCAAGGCACTGAGCTGAAATATTTTTATGCAGCTGAGAGAGGGCTGGGGAAGATGGAGTGAGATTTTCGCAGGTAGCTGGATTTCTCTTCGGAGGCGCGACGTTTGTTCAGGCCTTTCCTGCCTTTCGGAGCGCATCCAGCCCAGCCCTGGCTCTGGGCACGGACACGGCACCGGCGCCCGGGAAGGAGCTTTGCCGGGGGATTCCCACCTGGGTGGGCGCAGGATCGGGCCCTGCGGTAGGCAGGCAGCTTGGGTGCGCAAGCGTCGTCTTTGCTGTCGGTATTTAAGCTTACGTTTGAATTAAATAGCACATCGTAATTATTCCTCAAACGAGCCTTGCTATCAAGTTGCTTCCCGGAGCTTTTCCCTGCGAGTCAGGGTGGGAAGGGGCTGGCAGCTGGAGGCGAAGACCAGGGGGCGACGGGCAACGTGGGGGGCACGGGTGGCACCCTGCTCTGAAAATACAGCCCGCCGGCTCGTGGGTATGGCAGGGTCCCCGTGTCCCCAAAGGCGAGTTGAGGGTGCAGGCAGCGCCCCCGGCTGCGCAGGGCCTGATCCGGAGCACCCTGGCATCAGCCGGGGCTTCTGCTGGTGTCGCTGCCTTTGGCTTTGGCTTTCGGTCTGTGTCGCTAAGTCGCATCACCGAAACTTTCCCTTTTTTTTTTTTTTTCCCTCCCCCCTAGGCGTACTAGCGTGTTTTCACACCCGGCGAGCGGTTCAGCGCAGATAGGAGCCAGAAAGCCTTTGCTAAGTGGAATTTGTAAACGTGGTGCGTTAGAGATCAGCAGCGTCGTCGCGACCGTTCTTAGAGGTCCTGGCACCCAAACTTTACTGAAACGCTTAGAAAAGTCTGGGCGGGCTCGCAGTCCTTGACTTCACACCACTGAGGACACGCGTAAGCGCTCGGCCGTGCTGAAGCCCGGCGGTTTTTAAATCGCGAGTCTGGTTTTGCGTTGGCCAAATCCTTGCAAAACGTCTCGTCGCAATAAGAAGCGAAGACCTGGTGTTTGCCAGAACTGCTCGTTTTTGCAGTGACAAGGGCGCTGCTGGCAGCTGCTGCTCTCCCAAACTCCCGTGCCGTCTGATTCCCGCAGCTCGCGGTGCCTGGGGACCTGCGGCCACCGTAGGGAACAAGGTGATGCCAGTGTATGCAGAGGAGAGGGATAAAAAAAAAGTAGGATGGAATAAATCGTGTAGTCATCAGAGGAAAAACTTAATTGTGGGAACTCTGGAGTCTTGTAATTAAAAAAAAAAAAAAATACTGTATTTTGGGCTGTAGAGGAGTCAGCTGTCCGGTTTTTAGGAGACCAGATATTTGTTGGTTGGGATGTCTGGAGTGTTTTAACGTGTGCTCTGCTTTCCTTACTTCAGCGTTGGAGCTACCAAGTCAGAGAAGCTGCTGGCTCTGTTCGCCTGCAGTCTCCTTTGCGAATATGCTCTAGGGTTTTGTCTTTCTCTTCTCCTGGCACCGATCTCCTCCGTGCATGCAAGGGAGCAGGCTGGTGTGTAATGGCTGTTTGTACGTGGCAAGTATCCAGGATAATCTCGATAACTTTTTGCCCAGCGCCATCCTGAAAATGAAGAGAGTATTCTATGGAAAATAAGCGAAGAGAAGAGCGTGGGCAAAAATCAATTTCTCTCTAAGAAGCGTCTGGTACCTGAGGAGGACTAAATAATTTTTCTCCTCTCGTTGACCCTCCCTGTCCTGTTTTTAAAACATCTCCATTTCAGTGCCTTGAAATTGTAATTAAGTTGTAGTAATTTAAGATTATTGCGAGAGTGCAAAGGGCAGTAGAAGCTCTTTGGAAGTCTCATCTCAACACTTAGTGCTACTCAGTCAGGGGGTTAAATGAGTTTCCTCCATGCGAGTACTTAAAGTAACTAAATCGTAAACAAAATTTATACTATATTCTGACAACTAATAATCTATTTAAATTACATTAAAGTATGTGTGTGAAAATTTAATTAAAGACAGAAATACTGTCAGGCCCTGTAAATATCTTGACAGATCTACTGAAATGGAACCCATATCGTAAAATATTTACGTATATCCGATAGGCTGCAGTGTTGCTGGGAGTGCTATTCTGAAACTAATTGTGGGCTTTTTTTCTTCCCAGTTTCCCATTCAGTTGCAACCGTCTCGGAAAGCGGCACAAATAAATACCCAGAATGTTTTATTCGGATGATTCTCCAGTGTATTGTTTACCGCTAATCGCTCTCTCCGTACAATACTTGTCACCGCCGTGTTTTTATTAGAAGTGCCTATTTCCTCAATAAGTTCGTTCCGCGCTGCTGTTAGTTCAGAGGTGGGCTGAGCGGGCAGGCTCCCTCTGTGGCGGGACGATGTCGGGTCGTAGCTGCAGCGTGGCAGCGCTGGACGTCCCATCCGTAAGTCCACTTGCTTCTGGATGCCTGGCCCGGAGCCCGGTGCCGCAGGGTCTCGCGCGCTGTTGTGACTGTTGATTTCATTGATTTTTTTTTTTCAGGTAGAAAGCACTTAGGACTTTTTTTTTTTTTTTTTCCCCCCTTTTTTTTTTTTTTTTTTAATCCAAATTTTTTTAAAATTTTTTGTTTTTTTTTTCTTTTTTAATCCAAATTTTTGAAATGTATATGGAAGCGTTTCCCGGAGCGCTGGCGCGTGCGCTCGCCGCGCAGGACCCTTCTTGCTGGTGCCACCGCAGTGTATCTCCATGGCGGGACAGGGTCCAGGGTGCTTTCAAGACAGGGAACGTTTTGCCTTGGGTAAAACTGGGTCTGGCTGAAACTTCAGCCGAACTTTGGTCCTTCTTAAAACCCAGCCGCTGGGATTCTGCACGTGGCCAAAAGCCGGGCGGTTTTGCTGGGAAGGCGCAGGATGAGCCGTGCTTTCGCATCCCCCGGCCATGGGTTGGGGCAAACTCCCGGCTCTCCTTGGCTGGAGTCTACGTCCCTGGAACCGCAGGGTCGCAGGAGGAGGGTGAGGATTTGGGCCTGGAGAGAAGGATGGGGTGGGAGCGGGGTGCTGTGGGTGCTGGGGAGCCCTGGCCGGGCTGGGCGCTCGGGTGCTGAGCACCGACAGCCCGACAGAAGGTGGCACAGTTCGGCAGGTTGGCTGGAGCCTCTAACGGCATCGTTAGTTTTCCCCTCTTCGCCAGACATTTCCTTTCATGTTGGATCCGAGTTTTAGCTGTACTTCCCGATCAGTCTTGTCATCTTGTTGCTAACAATTAGGGTCAAGTGGCTTTCCTTGGGCTCTCCGCAGTCTTCGCGGTGGTGTCCCTCCCCCAGCTCCTAGCCTGAGCTGTTTGTTCATTAATTAGTAGATCGGGCATATTAACACATCAGTAAACCGGAGCAGTCGGACTTCCCAAGGCATCTCGGGAAAGCCTCTCCGGTTTTATGTGACCGGACATGCACTATTGCTGATGTAGATAGCGGAGCCGATGATGCCCAAGTGTTGTTAAGAGAGAGATAAATAGAGAGAGCCCAGCGGTAAGCAGAATGTCATGTCTCTATTAAAAAGCTCGTGATAAAGGAAGATAAAATGGTGAGGGGGGATTTTCGGTGTGTTCAGAGCAGCCGCTAAACATCTGATCGCAAAAATCGATGCCGAATTCCCCTTCCTGCAAAACACTTGCCCGCGGAATTAATGTCTGAGCCTGGGTTTGATTGCAGCGAGCGGTGGAGCCCTGAAAGGACTTTTGTTCTTGCCAAAAAGGCGGCCGGGGGTTCTCAGGGATTCGGGAGCTGTCTGAGCCGGGATTCAAACATCCCTCCCCGGTTCCCTTTGAAGTGGCTGCCCCTCTTCCGCAGCGGCGCGGTGGTCCCGGGATGCTGATGAAGTTGTTCCAGGCTCGTTGCTCCGCGCTGCCTCGTACCTTGATTTTTCCCTGGCTCCGCGGCCACCTGCGTTTCCGATGGGAAGTTGGTTCCTGTCCTTGGCTTCACGGCAGAATAACAGCGATGTGGATTTTTGTGTATTTGAGTGTTTTTCTCAGCCGGGTGCAGAGGCTGCTCTGCAGAAGTGAAAAATGTAACTGATTATAAAGAAATGAGTGGTCGCAGCAGACGAGAGGGGAGCGGTATTAATTTTGCTGGTTCTGTAATGAAACATGCAGTAAAACGTTAAATCATCACAGCCTTGTTTGCTGAAAGGATGTTAATCACGCCATTAAGAAGGATTAAGTAATTAACTGATACTTCTTTAGGAACCAGTGTCAGTTTTAAAAAACATCTTTCTAGTGTCGCCCAGGGAATGCGGAGTTGGTGTTTCTCTCTCTGCTCCCGGAGGGCTGGGAGGTGAGCGTGAGTGGGACACCTCTTCCCAAGTAACTTCTGGGAATGTGAAGGGAGCAGAAAGAGGTTTAGGTTGGTTTTTTTTTTCCCTCCCAACTAAAGTGTGCTATTCTAATAGTCTCTCAATTGCAAAGTTGTGTTTTATGACTTTTTTCAGCTGGGCCCGTTGCAAGCCTTATTTCAGGAGTAGTCTGTTTGGGATTTAAGAAGTTAAAACCTTCTTGAAGTGTTCATCTTGGTGCCTGCGTTTTTGTTTTTGGTTTGTTTTTTTTTAATAATAGCCTTCATGTTGTAATAGTAAGCTTGCTGACAGTGAGTCATGAACTCTATCTTCCGTGAACCTCATGACAAATTTTTGTTAGCCGGTCAGGGCAGCTCGTTTAGCTCATCCAGCCCAGTTCCCACGTTTTATACTTGCCCTGGAAAGAAAAATTCCATTAAAATCGGTGGTGTAAATCCTCTTTTCCTCCTGTGGCAGAAATACCCTGAAAAGCAGTGGCAGTGCAGGGGGCCGCAGGGCATCACGGAGCAGCTCCCGGCGTTGGGCTGTTGGGAGGACGTTGAAGCTGGATTGGGCAGGGAATGGGCAGGGAATGGCCAGGTCCGGGGAAGGAAGCGGCCAGCACGGCTTTTGACGTTGGCTGATGCTCAGTAAGGTCAAAAGTACGTTACGGAGAGGCTGCACGTGCAGGTGGAGGAGCAGAGGAGAACAATGACAATATTTTTCACCGTTTTGTTTTTGGAGGAGCAGATTGAAGCCCCCGGACGGTGAGTGGTGCAGGGGCTGGGGAATCATCTGTGTTAGCGCTTCCGCATCCTCCGCTCCCGGGCTCCTGCCTTTCTTCCAGGGCTTGGTCATTTTTTTTTTTTTTTTTGTCTTGATGGAGAACGGGGAATTTGGCATTAACCTCGTCAAATTGCTGCCGTTTCTCATATAATGGCCCCAGCTTCTAATATCACAGGTAGTGATACTGCAACTGTACCCAAACTGAAATTTTCTGTGAGTGATACAAATTCTACCCGGCAAATGGCATAACGCAGTGGCACCAGTTGCGTTAGTATTGATACTTTCTGCTTTCATAACGGCTCAGCTTGTCAAGTCGGGCTCCTTCAGACCGTCTCATGCAAACTCTGTTGATCGGTGTACTGTAAATTATTCCTCCCCCTTGGGTGAGTGTCATAAATAGCTGTATTTCCCTGTGCAGTATGTGAGACAGCCAGATTTTGCTTTGGTTATGTGGCCTCAGCCCCAGATACCTCTGTTGAAGTCATGGGAGTCACGAGCTAAAAAAAAATAAAAAAACAATAAAAAAAAAAAATCAGCTTGGCTCAGAGAAAATCTTCGAATATTCATGCATGTAACACATAATAAGAATTTATCTGGATGTTTGTACTGAACATCATAGCCTGTATCTACCTTAGCAGATTTAGAGGAGAGATTTTTCTCAGTAAGTTTTGCAATAGTAATAATGTGTTAACAACTTTGGTAACTTATTTTAATCAGAGAGTTGTGTCAGGGCCCCCGTCCCGTTCTGGTTGAATTAAATGAGTGCTGGGAGAAGGAGGCTCTGGAATAGCTTGTAGGAAGTTGGTTTTGTTAGTTTTAAATGACGTGCCTGGGCATCGATGTTCAGATGATGTATATTAGGTTTGTAAAGCTCCCGAGTTGTACATTTGGAAAAACAAAAATGTATTTTTCAGTGATACTTAAAAGGCTTTGGAAGAGGGATGTCAAAAGTACGCGGCATAATTAGTGTTTGTACAAGTATTTTAAAGTTATTCTCTGGCTACCCCATCTGAGTTTTCTGAAGGCCAGTAGTGTAAGGCATGGTGGTCTTACTCAGGAAAGCTTTCCAATCCGTCATTTCAGTTACAGGATTTAACTGAGAATGGGAGAAACTCAGCTTGGTATATTTTAGCTGATGTCGTACCGTGTACATTTGTTCTGATTTTTTTTTTTTCTTCGCTGCTAGAAAAGCAGTATCTACAGCACTCAAAAAATACTGTTTCGTAAAAGTTGAAATGGAACACTCCCTGTGAGTTAAACTAAAATATCTTCAGCCTATCCAGCCTATTCCTAGTTTTAAACAGTCAGAGAAGACTAGGTATTTCCTATTTATTTTTCAGATTGGCTGGAATATGGTATTTCTGGAAAAGGGTCCTCGGCCGGTTGAAGGGGAAATGTGATTTTTCAACGAGTGCTTTATATCTGCCAAGGAATTCTGATCGTGCAGAAGCCTATTGCATGGAAATGGAAATTTATTAACGAGGATTTCTAGGGATTATAATAGATGCCATTAGATAGAGGCACGCTCACGGAGAGGTAAACTAGTAAATCTGAACAATCTGAAAAATAGGAGCTATATGCGTCTGGCTCTGTTATCAAACTTGCTGCATAAGCCAGAGTTTATGCACTGTGATAATGCTAATGACCAGCAGAGCCAATGATGCATGACTGGAGGAAATCAGTGGGATAATCGGAGAGAGTTATCAGGTTTTTGTCATTAAATATTAGTGATAAATAATACACTTCATTTTGAGTAGATAGGACGTATTTAATTCTGATGTGGAGAGTTTCAATTTAATAAGGGGCATTGCTGAGTAAAATGATAATCTTTTGTAATTTAAAGGGAAAAATAAAAATGCATTTGTTTCAGCATGATCTCCTGGCGGCCGCCCTCCACTGCTGTTTGTCTTCACTGGTGTCTGATAGCAAGGAATATCTTTGCAGCTATTTGAGATGGCTTTTTATAGCAAGGTGTTTTATCTAAGTTATTAGTTTGCAACACCAAACAAATTGCGTGAATCAAAGGGGATCTGTTTAGTATACTAGGTATCTTCTTTCACTTTCTGCTTAAAAATGTGAATATTGCAGCAAATCTACACTGCGTTCTCCATGCAGTGCTTCCCCTAGAAAACAGTCCACCTGTCCAGGCGGTAACAGGAGGAAAGGGATGAGGACAAAAGATACGGATAAATTAGATCTCATGTTGCAAGTTATCTTTTAAGTCAGTGGGAGAACAAGGAAGGGAAGTATAGCTTAAACTGAAGTAAGAAGGATATTAATAGTCTCTATAAAGGACAGTTTGCACCAGGAAAAAAAATAATAAAAAATCTGGCTGGCTTTTTTTAGCAAAACAGGCTAACACCCAGTGTAAATCTGTGTCATTAACTGAAGCGGTGCGTGATTTTTAGAGCATCGCTTTCCCTCTTGTGAGCCTTTGCCTGCGGAGCCTGGTCCCCTGGGCTGGAGGCAGACGTTTTATGGCGTCTCCCTTAGGGGGACTTCACTCGCCAGCCGCAGGACCTCCGCCTGCGTCAGCCCGTGGCCCCGTTTAAGTAGAAACCGCCAGTTTTGCCCAACGAGTGGCTTTGTAACGTGGCCAGGATCTTCCCACCACCCCTCAGAGTCGTGCTCGAACGCGGAATCTCAGCTCGAGTTTCCAGAATTAGCTGGCACAGTGAGTAAACACAGCGTACTTGCCAGTTCTCACATCCTCTTTTGCAGCGAGTATTGCAGCAAATCCTGCAGGTTTGACTCATCTCCGAAGTTCTTCACTGATTCGAAGCAAATCTCGTCTGACTTTTGCGAAGGAGCTGGAAGTCTGGCCGTGGCTCCTGAGCTCACGGTCCTTCTGTATGTCAGCGCAATATGCCTGAGTTGGCCTCTGCCTAAACTTGGGCAGCTCTGAGTAACTTTAGTTGGAGTTACGTGCCTGTCCAAGGGTCAAATTTGGCCTGCAGTCATCCTTTATTGAAAGCTTTATGGAAATACTTTGTTCTCACAGCGCACAAATATTTACATTTTGGTGGGAAGATTTCCCCCCCCCCCCCCCCCTCTTTTCCCCCAAAGGCTGGCAGCAGCAGCGCTCAGAGCTCCCGTCCCTACCCGAGGTATCTCCGCTCTCGGAGCCGCTTCTCTTAGAGAAGCTGGAGCCCAACTTCTGTGCTCAGAAGTTTAAGGTTTCATTTTTAGTAACTGTTCTTTGAGTGAGTAATGTACGTATAACTGCTCGTAGCGGGTCGTCTACACAATGTAGCCTGCTGATTTCTAGGGTGCCGGATGGTTATAAATATTAAAACAATTCTCTAAACTGCGTTTCCTTTCTGTATAGTTTTTCTCAAGTTGCGTTTTACCTGCTTTGACCAAATGTTGATGGCACTAATGACAGCTTCTTCATTAGACAAAGTTGCAAGAATGTCGTCGAAGAAACTTGCTGCTTGTGCTGTTGATCCACGGTTTGCTTTACTGTTTCGGCGGAGGGAAAATAGGCGTTTCACTCGATTTGTTATTATTTTTACAGTTTCTGTTACTGCTGGGAAGCTCCTACTTTTTGTAAGTTTGAGAGAGCCTGAAATAATTCAAGTTCTCAGAGAAGCGAGTGTAGGCAAGGAGGTACCGTGCATCTTTGTAACTAGATTTGGGGGAAGAAGGGGAAATCAGGGCTACTGGTTTCAATTTCTCTCCTCTGAATCTTTTTTTCCCCTGCACGTTTTATTTGAACTATCTCACAACCAGCTTGAATGGACCAGGGCACTGGGGGAGGAAGCTCTTTGCTGGTTACCATTCAAAAGGTGTCGGCTAAAAATCTCATTGCAAAAAGGTATTGTAGCTTTAACATCTTGCATTGGCAGCATTCTTCCCCCTTAGTCTTTGGATTAGTCATTGTATGAGAGACAGAAAAAAAAAAAAAAA
>VFFE01007917.1:189598-248343 GCA_008921705.1 Burhinus oedicnemus | reverse complement strand
CTCCCCCCCCCCTTTTTTTTTTTATTATTGTTTTAAAAGCAGTAGTTAAAATTGTTTGACATGGGAATGCTTTTTATTGTTGATCATTTCTGGTTCGGAAAAGTTTATTACAATGGGTGAAAACAACAACCAAAAAAAACCCATAAAAAGCTGGGGCAGTAATATGCTTAAAGGCTAAAAAAGTACCAATAGTGTTGATTTAACCAAAGAAAACGTTCCTGGAGGTATTGTAAATTTTATGTGCCAGATGAAAAGCATTAAGTGCGCTATTTTTCACGAAGGAAAAACATTCTGATTTTTTAACCGTTTTGTAAATTATATTAATGCCGTAATATGGCTTAAAAAGTCTTGGGCCTGTTCCAGGAGCGCTGGCCCCGCGCGCGGTTCCCGCGGGGGTGCGAGTCGGGGGCCCTGCCTGGAGCAGGGCTGGGTGCAGGGGCTCGGTGGGCAGAGATCTGGCTTTTTGGGCAAAGCACTCTGTTGTCACCCCCCCCACCCCTTTTCTTCTTTTTTTGGAAGTTGTGAGTGAGCATTTTAAATGCAGCAAGAATAAAACTTGAGGGAGAAAATAAGCCGCTTTGGAATGTGGCGGAAAGCTGAGATGCTTCAGTATTTTATCTTTATTTTGCTAATTATTTGTCATGGAGATCTGAGTTGATTCCCTGAGATTTCTTTTAAGCCTCTTAAGAGTAATTTTTTTGGCTAATGGTAATTTTCCTCCGCTTGATGAGAGCGTTGCAGTGCCGCTCGCAGGCACGGCTGGGGAAATAAGCTCAAGGTTCAGAGTATGGACCGGCAAGGGGAAAAAGTGATGAGGAAAACCAAAGGGCCTGTAAGTGCCGGAGGGATTGCGGGGAGGGTTTATAACTTCGAGGCGAGTCTGTCATCCCCATCGCTTGGGCTGGGCTGGGAATTTGTCCAGCAATTGTGCTTTTTGATGGAAAATTACTTAGCAGTTGTTGAACAGCCTGTAGCAAATTCTTATACAATAAAGGTAAATCAAGCTGAGCATTGGTTTATATGTGATTTTTTTTTCCGTTCCTTATATTAGCGGAAGAGCTATAGCTTACCCTACTGAAAACTTAATTAGGCAAACAGAATGCTATGTTAGCAGACACTTACAAACCCAATGTGCTCAGGACTAGATTCAAATAAGTTAGTAAGAGTTATATTAGGTGTTTCTAATGGTACTTTCCATTTTTTAAAATAAATGCTGTCTTTGGTAATAACCGACGCACACCTTTTTGGGTAATAGTTTAATTGCAAGGCTTGATTGTGTCCGTTTAGTCCCAGAGGATCCCTTCTGCTGTGCAGTGTGTTCACGCGAGTCTCTTCGTACCCCCTTATATTTGGATGCCCGATGTAAAGCCCCTAGAGGAGAAATCTGGGATGAGAGAAGGAAACGCTCGGTTGTGGGGCACGCTCAGGAGAGCCGGCAGACACGAGCAGAACAGATCTTCAGAGTTAGTGTGGGTGTAGGGGTGCGTGCGTGTTTGTATGTAATGTATTTAAAATGCCAATAGCTTGTGCCTTTTGAAGGCTCCAAATCATAGCTGTCATATTAGCTATACCATTTCCAAAAATAATGCTGGGAACAGACTGATACTGATTGTTCAGAAAAGCATCATTATTCTGCGATACTTTTTTGGGCTTCTAACATCCCCACTTAAAACAGGTGTTTCCATGCAGTATTCCTCAAAAATTATTTGCTGAAAGGATTTTGATTCCAAATTAAAGGTATTTTATTAGTTTTTTTTCCTTCTAGAAGACAGAACGACGAGGGGAGAGGAGAGGAACCTTCTTATTTTTTCTTACTCATTTCAGCAAATGCATTTTTGGACAAAGGACGTTAATCCAAAGTCTGCAGATCTAAGCTGGTGGTCAGAACTTTGGGACCTGGTTATTCCATACCTGATGTTACACCATTTCCTTCATGTCTCTGTGCTTCTGTCTACAAAGTGGGAATGGGAAAAAGTTGCCGTGTTCGGAGTCTGCCGGAGGATTTAAATAAAGCTTGCGAAGTGCTGAGGTCGTCTAGCACAGGGCATTTTGCTAATAAAAAGAATTGGTGTCTTCAGCCGGTCTCAGCCTCAGAGCGAGGGCTCTGTTGGTGCGATGCAGGGGGTCTGTGGGGTTTCTTAAAGGCGATTTTGTACCGTTCTAGCTCAACACGCCTGGTTTGGTGCCACGAAGCAGAATTGTCAGTGACTGTGGACTTGACGTTTCTTTGAAATGTTAAAATGAAGAAACTTCAGTAAAGCAGCATTTATTTGTTACGGTGTTGATACAGATCATGGCATGTGTGCCGCCTTAAAATTTATTTTACTCTAGTGTTTGCGTGCAGCGAGCCAGTACAAGTGTGCGTCTGCATTGGGTATGGCAGCCTTTATTTGGCAAAGAGAGCAGAGCTTGGTTACCTGATAAGGATAGTCTTGCCAGAACATAAGTGGTACAGCAGTGTGCAAAAAAAACCCCCCAAAACAGAGACGGGTGCATAAAAACGCTGTTAGTTTGCATTATTTTACGTCCATCTCTAAACATTGGAAACCTTCAGCGCTGCAAAGTGCTTCGAAAGGACCTCTCAAACTCTACTCTGAGCAGAGTCGTTTGGGGGATTCCCTAAGAGAAGATCAGATAAGATACTAAGTGGAGGATTCGGGCGGAAAAGTGGTTTGGAATTGCAAATGAGTGGTTTGCCCATAAGTGCTTTGGGTTGGCTGTGGTGTTTTCTGATCATATATATAGAGATTTCCCCCACCCCGAAGATCTCAAGTAATTTTTCACCCCTGTCTTTAAGCTCTCTCAAAAGGATCCTGATGTTCTAAGGCTGAGGATGGTTGTTCGCTCCAGAGCTCTGCAGGCTGATGTGAAATCACTGCTTGCTCTCTCCAAACTCCTGATCTCTGTCTCTGATAGAGCTCCTCGCTTTCAGATGCTTTAGCATAACTCGTTACTTTCTTGAACATTGTAGGAGGTTGAATAAACATGATTTCTGCAATATGTATGTATACATAGATATATGTATGTATATATAAAGCAATGAAACTTGGACATGTTGGGTGTTAAGCAACTCGCCAAAAGCAACAGGAGGAGCCAGTGTCAGAACAGGACTTAAATTTATCTGTTGCTCACTGGTGATCCCACAGCTGGCAGGATCCAGCTGAGCAAACTGTGATGTGGTGACTGTTCTGTCTCTTCCCACACAACGTACTTATATCGTAAAATAGATATTAAAATATTTAGGGAATTGGACATATTTCATGTAATGACTGGAGCATGGTAGCTTTTAGTGCATCACTCAGATCAGGCCCTCTAGACCTTGGCCAGTTCTTTTCCTGGTATGAAATGTAAAAGTCTTCATCTAGGAAAAAAATAAGACTTTCTAAGTTTAATAAATCTACCAACACCTGGCTGCAAGAGAGGTGAGTGGGGTTTTGGGAGTTTTGTTCTTCTTGTCTATTTGTTTAGCTTGGAAGAAGCAGGAGCAGAGTGGCTGGGTGGCATGGGGATGTGTCCATCCCTACCACCGATGGCACGCGTGGTGGCAGGCACAGGCAGGTCTCGGCTGCCTGGCACCTGCATGGGCTCCGCAGGGCCGGCTGCCTCGGGGGACGCGGCAGGTCACCGTGGAGGATGTGGTTGAAGCTGCACAAAATGCTCTGTTGATGCTCAGGTCTATGGGAGCCTCATCTGACGGTTCTGGCGTGTTGTCATCTTCAGCTTGGCTCCGAGTTATGGCCCGTAGTCTGGTCCTCTGCGTCCTTGCACCTTCACTGCTCTGCTTTCACAGAAGAAGTCATTTGAGTGAATTTGGGCTATGCTGTCTGCCCCAGGGTAGAAACAGAGTGGTTTTACAGACAGCACCAGTATCCAGCTGGTGTGCTTATCCCGCATCCCCAAATCACCTTCAACGCCTACTGTCCTCTTCCTGGTGGCCTAAAAACCTACAGGTTCATTTCATCCATGAGGCAGTCAAGCTGTCTCAAAGCACTGGCACTCTCAAGACTGAAGATCCTGTTGGCATAACACAGGTATAATTACTGTCAGTATAATCAACAAGGATTACTGGATTGATTTCTTGTCCTTTTTTTTTTTTTCTCCTTCAGATGTTTGAGAAACCCCAAACTTGCATAAGAGTACATAACTTGGTAGAGTTCCCCATTGCTGGAGGCATCCTTCTGAGCGGGAGCTCGGCTTCCCCTGGAAGATGTAGGATCTTGCATGCTGTCAGTCTAGATTATGGATATGGTGTTGCCAAATCATAGGTCCAATTACAAGGAAAAGATGGCGTTGATCACACCACCTTGTCCAGCAGGATGCTTCCGCAGTTGTGCGTGGTGTGGCAGCTGGGGAGCCGGCGGAGAGCTGCCGGCACCGGTGCATGGGAGCAGGGGAAGGGAGCATCAGCAGCAAGGAGGGTGCTGTGAAGCAGTGATGGGGACCTGGAGCTTGGGAGGTGGTTCCCTTGAATCCTCCCTCGATGCTAACTTCACTGCAGTTAAAAAGCTGAAGAAGGTTTGGTCTCCTTGGTGATTTGGGTGAGGGTGAAAATGGCTTTAATCTTTTTGGCTAGAGTCTAAAATGAAGGTATAACCTTCTTAATGCACTTGGCAAAGAAACATGTTTCTTACAGGTGTAGCTTTGTTTTTTGTCCTGTGTTCTCTTGCAAATGAGCATCCCTTTCTTTTTTCTTTTTGCCCTTTTTTTTTTTTTTTAAACATACATATGCCTCCTTTTGGAAATTCTCGTTTCCACCCAGGCACCTGCATTTCAAGTCTCTATCATGCAGATTCATTTTTCTCTTTAGACATGTGCCATGCTGACAGGCCTAAGGCTAGAACATGCTTTTTATCTGTGAAGGCTTTCTCTTGCACTTCCGCTTCGAGTAGGCGATCGTTTGAGGCGAAGGCGAGGGGCTGTGCCATGCTGTTGAGAGCCAAGATGTAGGCTGTTGCTCCGTCTTGAAAGTCTGACCTGGACTTGAGACTTGGATTCAGGAGGACTAAAAGGTTTGCGTGTCTGAACGAAAGGAAGCGAGATGTGGATTCAGAAAAGGCCTGCTTGAAAAGTGACCTTTGAGGTTAATTTCTGCGTTTACTTTCATTTATCAAAAAGCACGACATCTCAAGAGAAAGGTTGAATTCAGGGGGTTGTGTCCTCATGGTCTGTATTCTGGCTTTTTTTTCATGCTGGGGCTAATATACAAACAGTGGTCCTGGATGTCACAGGAACCCAGATGAGAAGAAGAGCCTAAAAATCATTGGTTACGCGTGCACCGAAGTTGCATCAAAAGTTCTTTTTGAGAAATTGAATCCTTATGGCACAGGCACTACACCTTGCCACCTTCTGGACTGCCCCAGGAGCATGTTCATTAACTCCCACTGTCTTCTGCATTAGCATTGGCTTCTGTGCTCCGTTTAGATTTTCTTTAAAGCATTACATAAACAACTATCGTGTAAATACAGGCGTTTGTAATGGTGCTTTTAAATTAAAAAGACTCTTGGATTCATGCAAGTAGACACATGCTTGTACAAAATAACTTTTGGCTTCCCCCTAACACTTTTCAGAATAATTTAAAGGAAGAAAAGATTTGCAAACAGTTGTAAAAGAGCCATAAAAAACTGTCAAATACCAGACCTTCAGCTAATTGTAAACTGTTTTGCTCTTGGAAGTCATACAACATTGATCTCATAGCTGCTTCATTAAGAAGGTGCTTCTCTGTAGCACAGGAGCTGCGTGCTCAGGTAGCCATGAGCAAAAGTAGCGAGAGATGTTGGGCTTCTGCTATGAATGCCCAGTACGAACGAGAATAGCTCCAGGCAACTGAAGTATTCTCTACCAAAAAGGAAGGCAAACGTTGCAGGGAGCTGAACAGGAGGAAGCTGCAGAGCTGAAAACTTCTTTTTCTCTCCCCGTAACCCCGCTTCATCTTAGAAAAGGCACAGCATCTCCAGCCTTTTGCAGCAGAGTCGCGGGCACAGCATGGATGAGGCGTGTTTCGGGAGGACGCACTGGCACAAGAGGATGCAGGTATGGGTGGTGAGCGCGGTAGCGCCCGTAGGCTTGCTCTCTGTCTGTCTGTCCTTATGGAATGTGTTCTCATGTTCAGTTTTCAAAGGGAGACATGTGAAAATAATCTTTCCTGGACGGAGAATTGGCTGACATCCCTGCCCAGCTGGTTAGCTGCATCTTTTTCATTTCAGTGTACCAAGGAAGACAAGCGCTCAAGGGTCGGCTGTTTCTGGTTGGGATTAAAAAAAAAAAAAAAAAAAAAAAAACAAAGCTATGCTGCAGTAGCAAGCATACAAAAAAATGCATCTTTAAACTTTTTTTTTTTTCTCCTGATCCACTTTCTGTATGAGTCACGAGCCAAGCTCTAAAATGGCCTCCAAACATGCATGCATAATTTTGCACATCCAAGTGTCTGCATATGCAGTGCTCTTAAATATCCCCGAGGTGTTGGCTTTGCCGCTGGGGCGAAGGAGTTGATCCCCAGAAGGGACCTAACTTGCGTTAGCATCCCTTCCCCGATGGCCTTGGCCCAGCCCTCGGTGTGCGCCGGTCAACCACCAGCATCCCTGCGACCTACTCTTCTCCGCAGGTCTGTGCTGGGCTCAGTAGCTTGGAGAACGTCTGTCTTTTGGGGTCTTTTGGAGTTTGGTTTTTTGTTGTTCCTCTCTTCCTATGCAAGGCGTAGCCTATGGAAGAAGACATGGGCCAGCTGAGTACCAGCTATTTTCCAGGAACTAACTGGACAAGGGAGGGTGAGGGAGAGCCAGACTTTGGAAAAAGTGAGGCGTGAAGCTATAGCAATGAGGCTGTATAATATAACGAGCCCACGTTTGGGCCGATGGCGTTGCTCGTTAGTCGTATGGCAGTGGGACCTGCCGCACAGAATCAGCAAATAAATATGCTAAAAATTAAATCTGCTTACCTGCGTTGTGGGGTTTTTTTGTTGTTTTTTTTTTTTTTCTTTCGGTGATTCCCGACAGGACCCCTTTTAAAGCAGGCATCTCGTAGCTTTTGTAAAATAATTAAGAGCTCTTAAATGAGAAGCCAGCACGTAGACAGGTGTCGGAGCAGGGTTTGCGCCCCTCAGGAGGGGACGTACGAACTGTTTGCAGCTGAAGCAACGGAGGCCAGTTAACAGCCAGAGTCACGGGTGGCTCTTTTAACGGCTTATGATCATAAACCCCAATTTTAGGGGTTTGCTGTGCAGATGGCATCCCCTTTTCGGAAAGCGGCCTGTGTGTGCGGTGATACTCGGCACGCGGTTTGGGTGCTTACTGTCAGTCAGGGTAGGGTGAGTGTACCTGACATAGCAGAAAGGTGTTGATTTGATTAAAATCTGGCTTTATTGTCTGGCAGAAGCCCCGAATCCCCTTTTACCCTTTCTGCAAGCAGAAAGAAGTGCAATTTTCATTCAGCATAGATGTTTCCCTTTCATCCCCGAAGCTAATTTTTTTTTTTTTTTTTCCTGCAGCAGTTTTGGTGAAATTATGTATCGCTTGTGATAATTCATTTTAAAAATTCCTGAGCTGTGTGGCGTACTTTCATGAAAATTCATTTAGATAAAATTAGATATTATTGTTTAATGAGGTGGCATTTCAATTTAGACCTTGCATCATGCATATACCAAGAGTTTTTTATGGAATAGTTAGGTTCATTTGAGTAATAAAGGCTGAATCATGGGGGCTTTAATTCTTAATCGCTGTGAGGATTGTTATCTGTGGGATGTGAGCTGTCTTAGTGGTATTCAATCAAGTGTCCACTTAGCCGTGACCAGAAGTAATTGCTCCCAAGTGGGTTGCACAATGACCTGTTAATACTTGCTTTGACCCTCTGACCTTGTCTGCCCCATTGTTTAGGATTTTATAGCGAGCGAGTCTGCATTTCTGTGGGGTCAAGTAGATATCTGAGGTCAAACATTTTCTGATTACTCCATGGTGTACACTGTAAGTCTGCGGAGTTGTCGCATAGCAATAGTCACCGCTTCAGAGCAGGACGCGAAGGGTTGGGAAATTGTCTTCCTGAATGCATGTAAACAGTTTAATATTTTACTGAAAGAAGTTCATCTTGTAAATTAGGTATGAATAATACATTCGTAATTACTACTCATGTCTTTAAACACTTGTGTCTTAATTGGCTTGGGTATTTTTTTAATGTATTTGCATTTTGTCAGGGAAGTTAATTTTAACTTGCAGAGATGGAAGGCGAGTTGCGCGGACCGGGGGTGGCTTTGTCCCGCATCCCGCTTTGTCGGGGCTTCTCGATGAGTTCAAGTGGGGATTGCTTCATCCCCATCTCAGACCGCTGCTGTACACTATTTTATGTGCCTCTCAGCCTTCCAGAATTAATTTGACCTACTTGTTGATGACTGTGACCCGCGGAGGGTTGGGATGTCCTGTATTAATTTATTGGCGGCATTAAAACGTTGCTGAAAGCGTGGTCATATTGTGCAGTAATTTGCAGGGGGACTTGCCGTGTGGTGTAGCTGAGATGCGGTATTTTCTTAGCAGTGTATCTGGCAAAATAGCGCCGTTGTACAAACAAAGCCTTGGTATTGTTTGTAGCACTACTCCCTCTTTTCATGTCGTGTTTGCCGAGTTCACTAGCCAAAACACTTCTGTGCGCTCTTCAGCCTTGTAGGTCAGCTTTGCTCTAAAATGAAGTATATGCCCATCTCTCGGCATCACATCCTAGGGAAAATATTTTGATCGTCGTTCCCTGAGCGGGCTGGTGGGATGACACAAAGCAGTTGGATCACGGTACAGTTTGGGGACAAACACAGCTAGCGTTCCTGTGGGAGAAGCAGACTATAGTCAACTGAGTAAGCAAGAAACGAGTGCTAGAGAGAAAACTATATAGCATATGTGGGGGAGAAAAACAAAACAGTGACTCTCTTTCCACTGCCAGAATATTTAAAAACAAACAAACAAGAAAGCAAAGCACGCCTTGCAATGAAGGGAACCTGTGGATTTTTCTTACTATGCATGAGGCCGTGCGCGGATCTCCTCTTGCCGGAATGACCTCAGGGAGGTTGAACCATCCCTTCTCTGAGACCATGTTGTGGTCAGTGCAGGACCTTATAAGGCCACATGTGGGTTGGCCACAGAGGCCCTCCACAGCTCCTTATTGATTTGAATCTTCATCCTTTGAAACCGCATGAAAACTGTGGCCTCTTGTGCTAAATCGTTGCTGATTCTCTGTTGTAAGGGTTTGGGCACGGCTGGGTTTATGGAGATGCCTTCCTTTGCTTGTGTTGGTATTTCATCATCCAGCACAGCCCTGTTGTCACAGAATCGTAGAATGGTTAAGAGTTGGAAGGGACCTTAAAGATCATCTAGTTCCAACCTCCCTGCCATGGGCAGGGACAACTCCCACTAGACCAGGTTGCTCAAAGCCCCGTCCAACCTGGTCTTGAATCAGCTCTGTCCTCCATGGGCCGATGACATGTTGTCAGTGTAGGCCCCAGTGCAGGCGTGCGGTCTCATTTCCCCTCTCAAACTGCGATCTGGAGGCACTCCTGACCTAAACCAGCCCCAGATATTATGGCTGTCTTTCTCTGGGCCGTCCGCCTCTGCCCCCCTCAGCGCAGCTTGGCTTAGGATGGAGTGTGTCCTCGAATCTCCTCAGCCTCTCTGGAGAATGTACGCTTAGGAGACAGTGCGGGAGATGAAGGGATTTTTACCTCACGGTGCTCAAGGTCTGGTTGCTTCATCAGATGGAGCAATCCCATCTTCAGGGGACCTGCAGACACCCCAGGTAGGGTGGACCAGGAGTCAGGAGCTTCAGCCTCCTTGCGCCAAAGAGCGAGAAGGGTGGTGAGACTGGGGGAGAAGGCACCAGAAATGCAGAAGTTGTTACCAGGTGCACATTTTAGGGTTGATGGTAATGAAACAAGTGTATCATCATTCTCTCTTAACAGTTAGTCAGGACTGGGGCATTTCTCATAAAGACCCCATGACTAATGTTACTGTGGGAAATCCAGAGGGCTTCGTGAACTTGATTTTGAGGTTTTCACTGTGTTTGTTGAGATGGATGCAGTTTTCACAAGAAAACGGTGTGCTCTTTACTCCCCTTTCTAAAAATAAAAGAGCAGCTTGGCAAAGGGAGTACGCAGCATCTCTAACGTGATATTCATTGCTTCTTACCAAGCCTGGGCGCTCTGGGTCCCTTCTCTACTAACGGTGTCCGCAGCAGAGCACTAGGAGGAACTTGGTCGTGCTGAGTCCAGAATAAACAGAATATTTCTTAACTTGCGAAAGGAATGCAAGCGGATGCCACGGAAATGAAAGATCCTGTTTAACACGGATACTGCAACCTTGATCTTTTTTTTTTCTTTCTTTCTTTCTTTAAATTGAAGTGTGGGAAAACATCTAAGATGTTGCAGAGGGTTTTTGGAAAGCCTGCGTTTCCCACACGCTCGGGTCTGTGCAATGCCTTTGTAGGTGGTGTGTGGTTTGTGTCAGTCATCAGTCAGGTGCTAATGGTGATAGAGCTGCGTTCAGCCTCTGAACCCGACGCCGAGCACATTGATCTTTGCAAACACGTTTATACAAGCTGGGGGAACTGCAGGCTTGTAGCCACAGTTTTCAGCCATCTCCAGAGTTTCCTTTCCTTTCCTTCCTTTCCTCTCCAGAGCTCAGTAGAAGGCAGGATACCGCTTCTGCGGCAGCCTCGGATGTTGCTGAGACGAGCCCTTCCTTTGCCTTGATACCAATTTAGCCATTTCATCTTTCCCCCAGCAGACTAAGCAGCAGCACAGATTGGCTGTTTTAATTAATTTTGTGCAGGAAGCAAGAGCTGAATGTTCCAGCATCTCCTGGTTTTCACTCTGGTTGAAGAGGGCACTCCTCATACCTGCTGCTCTTCCAGTTACAATCCTTTCAAGGAAAATATGACACTTTTCATGGGACTGGGTATGGGTTTGGTGATGAAGTTTTAGGGAATCAGTGTAGCATCCTCGTTGGATGCAGGTTGGGGCAGCTGTTGATCCAAGTGAACAAAAGGATTAAAAAAAATTAATACGGCCGTTGTTGGGGCAATTTGTGCCCTTGGCCTTTTGAGCTCTTCCTGTTATGACTGGTTGCATCTTGCTGCTTTTCTGCATCTACCACCAAGAGCGCATCATAAGAAAGTGAAACTCCCCGTGTCAGCCCAGTCGTGGCAGCTTGTGATAATGGTGACGTGCACTCTCGGGGCTGGATGCCTTCTCCAATTAGTTTGTTTTCTTGAAAAGGGTTTGTTTTAGAAATGCTACGTACCTGTTAGCGTGGTCCTAGGACGCCTTGCAGAGCTTCTCCTGCCAAGCACTGGACTCCTCTAAGAGTTGTTAAAACTTTAAACAAGAAGCAGAGATGCTCAGCAATTCTCAGAAGCACTCAGCACCTTCCAGGATGGAGCAATTTAAAGAAGAAAAAAAAGAAAAAAAAAACCCACCACACAACAAAAAGCATGAGATGTAGTTATGCAAATTATGACCTTTAAATGCATTTTATATTTGGATTGAAGTTGTTAACGCATTCTTTCCAAGTTCTGTTTTTCCAGCATGATTCTGCTTGGGGTGCTTCTCTTTATATTGGTGGAGCAAAGCGGTGCTGGCCCCGCGGAGGGTGCGCGGGACATGATGGCTGGGAAAGGCAGCCACCGCGCTCCGGGATGGGCAGCACATCGGCTAGTGAGGAGCCTAAATAGGTGGATTTTAATTTCTCTGGAGGGCCTGAGCACGTTAACTAGATGGCAGATTCCTCATTAGCTAGATGGATTAAAATTTGTATCATGGCTGATGCCTATCCTGACTAATACATGTAAGTAACAGCTCGTTCTACTAGAGCTATTGGACGTGGCTTGGGTGGAGGAGAGGAATTGGCTTCTGCGGAGGATATTTGCAGAAAGTCACATTTCCACCATATGTTAGCAGGAGTCGCTTTGGATGCAGGTTTTGGATGGAGTCCTCTGTGTTTCTGTAATCTGGTTTGTCCTTTTTCTACCACTAGTTCTGAATCATACCAACTACTTGGAGTCTTCTGCGTATTTCCTGAAGGACAGTGGGAACATTTCTGCTGGCTCAGCTGCCTTTCACCTCTTACTTCATCTCGATGGAGGAGTAAGGTCTGGGAGAAATTTTGTGTCAGTCAGGAGTGAGAAGGGCTGCAAAAATATCTGAAAATTCTGCCAAATTTAAAAAAAAAAAAAAAAAAAAAGAAAAAGAAAAAGGTAATACAAAGCTCATCAATCCTGATTTAGGTCTGGCTTGTGACAAATCATTATGTAGGAAGGGAAATATCCCTTTAATTTTTAATAGCTTTGCAGTGAAGTTTTATTAGGCAATAATCTGGTTCCTGAGTGGATAAAAGATAAGGTTGAGGGCCAAGTAATTTTTTCCCCTCCCGTGCAGTTGGGAAAGGGAGAGAGGGGTCATGGCGAGACGGCTGCCTTCTGACGCTCAAAGCAGCATCCTTCTCTGTGCCACGAGCATACCGAATGCTTCCAAATGGATATTTACAACACAAATATGTTCAGGATGTGGGTAGCGAGAGAAGTGTGGGAATAGACGCGAAGGTGCATGGGAGTGGGGATGCGAAGGGGGAGGTGTGAAGAGAGCCAGGAGAGTGTGATGCACATTTTGCAGATAACTTCTCTTCGGGTACCTCCTTCCAAAGCCTGGGTGCGGACTTCCCTGCTCCTACCAGCGTGTCCTGGGGCTTTGCGTTCACTGCAAAGAGGTTCTCTTACCCGTCTCTGCTAATGTCACCGGTCCCTTATTTCCCAAACGGTTTATTTTCAGGGAACAGCAGCTGATAATAAGCTCGGATTGGTCAAGTCGCTTAATTTGTAGTTTGGTTGGTGTTGGTTGGTGTTCCTTACAGCATTTCCCAGGCGCTGAGTGCAATAGACATTTCACTGGCACTTAATAAAGCAGTGCAGGGCGCTCCTCGATAATATAATCCTTATGCCAGCCCGGTTGCTAAACCCACGAGTCCCTCAGGCTGTAGTAGACAACTGCACTTGGCGTTGCTGCTTGTTTTACTGTTGTCTCAGATGACTAGGCAGCATTTCTGCGATTTTAAGGCGGCGTGTTATTGCAGTATCTGGGATGAAATTACCACTTACAGATGTATAGGTGCCAATCTGACTCCCTTCGGCTGTTGAGCATCGGTGACTTGGGGAGGCTGGTGGTGCGGGGCACCTTGGGCGCACCATGCCGAGTACCAGAAATGAGCATCTGGCCCTCTCTTGTCATGTTTTGGGTTTGGTTCTTTTTTTTTTTCCCTTCTTTTTTGAACATCTGCTCGCCTGATTGTTTTCTGGGTTTTTTTTTCTGTGGCTCTTTTAATTTGCGGTGAATGTGTATTTAATGTAAGTAAGATGTTAGCTTCTGTCTAGTTTTTCAGCAAACATTCCAGTAATTACTGGAGTACCTTTGAATGCTACAGCTGCTATTTCTAAGTTAAGGAATCACATTTTCCAAGCATTTATAACTGAATTCACATGGGTAAAACTTGGCATTCAGATTGCCGGCCCACATATCTTATTTTGTCTTGATCCTTTAAGTTAGCATATCAGCTTTGTGTTTGATTAAAATGGGAAAAATGGCTTCTCATTGCTTCGGGTGGGCTTGTGGTAGTGTTGTTTTATGAAATTGCTTTCATTTGAGAAAAAATTATATAGGTTTGGGCCCTGGAATTATTTCTTTGTAGTTACTACTGTGGGCTGGTGTCTCTTTTTAAATTTCCCTCCCCTCCCCGTCCTGCTTATCCCTTATTACTGCGAAGCAGTCACTATTATTTTAATATTACTTGTTGGTATGTCGCGGAGGAGCTTCTCAGAGTGTGGTTTGATCCTTTCTCTGCTGATGTCAGGCAATCTCTTGGTGCCAAAGGATGCTGGCGAAGGCCAGGCTTCCCCCCGCACCCTCGGCGATGGTAACTTGCCTTTTCCAAGTGCTCCTGCAGAGCAATGCACCCAGTTCCTGTTGATGCTAGAAAATTAAAACCCACCAACCATGATTTGAAGTTCACCTTCTCTTTTTGTCGCGTTACGGCCACAGGGTTGCGGTGACCTGTGGAGCGGCTGCACTGGTGGCAGTGCTTTGCTTTGCGTTTTTTGAATGCTGGGTGGTTTTGAGGATGTCCCAGCGCTGTCATCACAGCCCCAGCCCCGTGGCTGCTCTGCAGCGTTAAGTGACTCTCTCTTTCTCCTGTTTTTTTTTTGGTTTTTTTTTTTTAAAAAAATTTTCGAAACTTTTCAGGAACTCAGGAGTTGAAAGGTAACAAGGGGAGGGGGGAAGGAAAAAAAAGGGGGGAGGGAGATCTGAAATTTGACCTCCAAATATACTTGGTAGATGTGGTGATAATTACAGAGCTTTTCTTCGGAGGAAATAAGGTAGAACGTGTGGTTTGTTTCTGTGGGCAGGTATGCTAAATGTAGGGCAGATGAGTTGAACAATAAAAACTAAATTGATGGATCTGGTAGAGCTACATAAGTAAGTGATACTATTTCGTAACACAAATTTTGTGAAAAAGCCTCAGTCTCCCAATAAAAGTCTGAGAATACTGCTGGACTTAATTAGCAGCCACTATTAATTTATGTAGTTTTACTCACATTTTAAGATTTGAGCTGCTTAACTCTTCTTTGCAATAACTGTCCTTTGTAGTTACTACTGTGGGCTGGTGTCTCTTTTTAAATTTCCCTCCCCTCCCCGTCCTGCTTATCCCTTATTACTGCGAAGCAGTCACTATTATTTTAATATTACTTGTTGGTACGTCACTGAGGAGCTTCTCAGAGTGTGGTTTGATCCTTTCTCTGCTGATGTCAGGCAATCTCTTGGTACCAAAGGATGCTGGCGAAGGTGTTTCACGTGTAATTATGATTTGATTACATATATTCAGGAGAGAAACATATCCAAACTTGGAGGATAGATGCTGGACTTTGTCTTGAATTCAGGTTTTATTTGCGTGTTATAGAAAGCTGATATTTATAGGCTCTGCAAGACTTGGTACCCTGTCCCTCACGTTTGCCCTGGGATGCGGATATGGGTGCGTGAGCTTGGAGGAGCATCCATTTCTTGCCCAGGATCACGTGTGGTCAGTGCAGGGAAGGACTGTCCCGTGAGCCATCTACAGGGCTGCCCGGGGCGAGCACAGGCAGAAAATGACCCAAAACGCCCTTCCTTCTACTCCACACGGTGCCCGTGGGTGTGCGATGGGGTGGGCTACCCCACGCCACGCCATCCTCTCGCCCCCGCGCTGGGACCTGCGGGGAGAACATCCAGACAGGACTGTGGGTTTTGGCTCAGCGACGTTTCAAGAATCACTGAAACTCGAGGAATTCATAACTTTGGAATTCAGCAGATTTGCACAACTCCGTGCATCTGTCGCTCCGTCAGCGCCCGCCGGCTTTCTGCCTTCCTCACCCTGTGCGTCTCGGGCTAAATATCTTGTGATTAACGACCTAGCTCGTTGGCTTGGTACCCGCGAGCATCTTATCAGCATCCCTGCGAACCCGGCGGCCGCGCGGGCTGAGGGAACGGCAGCGCTGGGCGAGCTCGGGCCGGGCCAGGGCGGCTGCTCTGTGGTTTGTTGTGTCTGGTTTGGTTCCTACTTTTCAAGTTGCAGTGGCGTTTGGTCATTCGAAGCTTATTTTCCTAGTCTGGCCAAGCCAGCAGGATCCCCGTGCGCTGCAGGGGAACATAAAACATCAGCCTTTAAGCTGGAGTGCTCAGTAGATAAGGATTTTAAGACTCTTGCATCATGCGCTGTGTCTTATGGGCTTACTTAGTATACTCCATTTGATTTAATTTAGATATCGAATAAGGAGAAACACTTTAATAGCCAGCAAAAGTACCGTACGGTGTAGCGCCTCTTCTTTCCCCATTGCCTTAAAGACAAGATGGCTGGGAGGGCTGGCTTAGGCTGCAGTTACGTTTATTTAATTGTAGGGAGTAACAGGGTGTTTTCAAACTGCTTAAAAAAATGATGTTACGCCTTATCTGTACTAAGAAGTGTTCCTAAAAGCCAACAAGAATTCACTGGGCTTTTGTTTTATTTCTTCTTTTCTGTGCCGAACCGTAAAGAATTACCTTTTCAACCTTTGTGAAGGTTAGGAAATGTGCAAAATGAGCGGGATATGTCAGTCGGGTGGCCTGGGGAGGATATGACAAGTCAGCAGGTGGCTCTGCCCCTTCCCCGTCGTATAAATACAAATAAAAATTGTAACCGAGTTGTGACGAACATTAGCTCGCACGCTGCTAGCTAGCAATTTATCTCGCTAAAAGGTTTGGTGTGCTGGGTGTTTGTGTTGGCAGGCTTGGGGACGGCTGGGGAGCGGGAGGTGCTGCCGGTTGGCGTTCCGGGGAGATAAGGAGAACCTCGGGGACGCGGTTCGCTTTGGCATGGGGTGGCAGCGCTGCTGGCCCAGGGGGTTGATGGCCTCGCTGGCCGCGCTGCTGTCACCGCTTCGCGGGGAGGCTGTGACAAGTGGCCGCTCTCTGGGCACAATATAGATGAAAAGGATAAGGAATAGCGAACCTGCCACGGCAGGTTTTACCGTAGCGGTGAAGGGGGAGCTGGCAGGAGGAGTGACGTGTTTCCACGTCGTAAAGTCAGCGGGCTCAGAAGTTTTGAGGTGGGACTGGGATTGTTTGCAGAGATCCCTCGGCTGGCCGAGATGCGGGCGCTGCGTTTCGTTGCTGTCACAGGCTCCTGTCCCTTTTACTAAACACCAGAAAAAGTGTGTTTGGAGTATAATAAATTTGCATATTTATGATTTATATAGCTGCATTTATTATTTTATATATTTTATATTTATATTATTTATATTATATATATGTTGTATAACATATATATTTGAATTTATTTATTATTTATAGATAACCTTTCATTTGAGACTGTGAATTATTGCGTGAGTGTGCACCACCCTGCAGGACTCACGGTTGGGTATTCTCTCTCAGTCGGTGAGAGCCCGGAGGATCTTCGTAGTGGGTGAAAGTCATCCCAGGCCTAGGTTTAAAAAAAGAAAGGGGAGGGGGGAGGAGGGGGGGAAGCAAAAGAAAAGCAGGCCTCCCAAAAGCTGTGGTGGAACCCGGTATTAGCAAATGCTTCTAGGAAGTTTGACTGAGAGCCATATGGCAATGTGGGGAGTATTATCCATCGCTCCAAAAGTTGGTCTGTGAATCAGCCTATTGACTTCAGCAGCACTTAATCATGTGTTGCAGTTCTTCTTTGAAAAGGCTTGCATTCCTGAATCATGTCCTCCGACTCTAACCACTAGACGGTACTTTGTTTTGTGGTAGCAGGCAAGTCCAGTCATATTTCTGTGACTAAGTTTGCAAGTTTTCACTGCATCACTAGCGAAGTATGCTAATGAATATTCCCCCTCTTATCAAAATCCAAACATTTGCCGCTGTCCTTGAATTTTAGGGTGAAACCGAGCGTCTTCCTGGCATGCGGTTGGTGGGGTGCTGCAGGATACGCGGTGATTTCCTGTGTTCATCTGCAGAGCGTTGTGGATGCTGGGATGGAAATAAACAGGGGTGAAACCAGTGACCTTAAAATACCGCCCCGAATTCTGCTTTCAAAAGCCCTGAGTGTTGGTGGTGATTGAACCCATATATTAAAACCAAGAACCAGTCGTGCGGGTCCAAATTTGGGTTGTATTTGGATGCTGAAGGACATCCTGGAGCCTCACGCGTGGCTCTGCTGTGTCAGGGATGGTCTGGACTCTGTGTTTGGTGAAAGAAAATGGTGAGTTTGTGCATCTTTTTGGGATGTGCTAGTTCGTGTCCGTTGCATCCCCAAGTCCTCTCTGCTATCCCACAGGTAGAGTTGCCAGGTACCACCCGTGGGTTGCAAGGAGATGGGGCGTGGGTGCCGGAGGGTCCCGGTGGGCTCCATTCCCGACTACCACACCATCGGAAATGCAGGGGACGACATGCGCTTCCCTCCCTGTGGAGGGAGTTCCCAGGGATTTCTGCTCCAGTCTGTCCCATATTGAAAGGAAACTCCGGGCAACCCCTGTGCCGCTGCCTGGTTTGGCGCAGAGAGGGGGAAAAATCCTGTCCCACCTCGTTCCTGGGGAAGGGGGTTGCGTGGGCTTCGCTTTCATCCCGAAGAGTCATTATATTTCAGCAGAATTTTTTGTCTCACCTTTCCATGTTTTTACAGCTAAAGCAGTTTTTACTTCCCAACTTTCAACATCTGGAATTCGGTTTCAGTTTATTAAAAAAAAAAAATAAAAAAATTCAAAACCCGCCGTCTGGATGAAACACCAATGCCTTTGTATTTGCCCACAGTTTTTAGCTTTATTTTCATATCCTTGGTAAATGCCAGAAGTCCCAAGTAGCTGCATGTTCAGTAGCTGCCGTTTTCTGCTGCGCCTTAGTCTTAACCAGGGTGGGGTGGTTTTTTTAGTATTTTTCCTGTTAGACACTTTTCTAATTGGGGATAATACCAAAATGATTAATCGAATTAAGCACGAGAGCTGAGTGGCTGATGCACAAAGCTGTGTATAGCTGCTGTCTTCTGCAGCGAGGTTGTCTCCCTGTAGCCGAAGTTGCTTAATGGGCCTCTTAGGCTCTTTTTTTTTTTTTTTTTTTGGGGGGGGGGAGGGAATTTCAGTTATCTTTTGGGCATCTAAATGGGTCAGAGATTGTGATACTTGCAGCGACTGCTGTTACTGGGATATGACAAGGTTATTTAGAAGAACCTGGCACCTAATGAGCTACTCTTCTGTCTAAATAAAGAGTTTTGTTCTTCTGCATTTCTGCTTTGTTGGCAAACGCTGCGTATTTCTGCAAATTTTGATCTTAGAGGAGAAACTTCCTTGCTTCTGCCTCATTTTTCTGTGTTTTCTGTAGTGGTTTGGGGGTGGGGGGCAAAATGAGTTGAGTAAATTAGACAACTGTTGGAAAAAAAGGGGGACATGCAAAATCAAGTGTTCTACTTGCGTAATCTGTTTAACACCAGCGAGCCATGGAGCCTTGTGGGACGCGGGAATAAAAGGAACATCTGTGCAGGCCACATGGCATGCTCCGGAGGAGCCCTCTGTCCCAAGCAGCTCTGCTCTATTTGCAAATAAAAGCTCTAACCAACATCAAAAAGTTGAGGTGGATCCCAGCTGAAAGGGGAGAACAAATGTTACCTCTCGGTGCAGTGAAGTTCCCCCTGCAAGCAGCCTTCGCCGTCTTTTTAGTGATGCTTTGGGCATGTGTTTCTAATGGCAATTTATTTAAAGAAAGAAAAAAAGGAAAAAAAAAGGAAAAAAAGGAAAAAGAAAAAAAAGAAAAAAGGAAAAAGAAAAAAAGAAAAAAAAAGAAAAAGGTTTTTTGGATATAATTGGAAAAATCATATCGGTATTGAAAGATTGAAAGAAAAAAATTTTGGGATATAGTTGGAAAAATTATATCTGCATTGAAAGATTTTAGGAACTTGCTGAGTGTCTCAAGCTACAATCAAATACAGGTATATGAGGTAGAAATAAGAATAGTTTTTTTGGGTGGGGATGGGGTTGATTGGTTGGGCTTTGTTGTTTGTGTTTTTTTTTTTTTTTCTTTTTCGTTTTAGCCTGGATGTGGACGTCCTGAGATGCCAAGGCTTTCCAGGCTGATCTTGCTCCTCTTCTCTTGGTGCCGGTGGTGGTGGTTGGTAAACAGCTCCATGGTTAGGCAGGGCCCTGGGGGGCTGCAGCGGCTCCGGCCCCGCTCCCCCGGGACACTCGCTGCAGGGGAGGATAAACAAGGCAGCACTACATTTTATTTCCACTTCCAACCTGTTAGAGTGCAGTAATTCTCGCAAGGACGCATCTAGTTTGGGGCTTTGCGTTTTGTAGACAGGCTGTATTGTCTTTAACAGAGTCGTGTATCGGCAAGCTGGGTAGTCTGTATCAAGAAGGCACGTGTTTTTTTGACATGTAAATAGGAAAGGATGGCGTTTCATCTTTATTCCAATGTACCCAATGGTGGCAATAACGCTTTTTGAAACCCTGTGAAACAGATTGTATATGGCAAAATTAATGTCTCGACTCTCCAAGTATTTTCTCTAAAATATTTGAATTTTTGCATTTATTATGCTTCTTGTTTAAAATAGTGAACGATATCAGCGGTGCATTCAAAGCTTAATTGGTGGAACACAGATTTATTCTAATTTAAAACAGTCACTTAAAAACAGTTTTGTATATATGTATACATGGGCACAACTTTTCATGCAGTTGTCTGTTTTGGAGCGGTCTCTTAGGCACTGATGTACAAGTTGAACCTGTTTTCTTTTGTGCAACATGGCTTTGAGAAATCATTAGTTAAAACAGTATTGTGGAGTTTGATTGCACTCAGTAAACAGCCTAATGCAAGTGGTACATAAGGCGATTGAAGTTCTGCCTTTGATCAGGCTTTGAAATGTGTTGTGCCAAATATCACAGAATCACAGAATGGTTTGGGTTGGAAGGGACCTTAAAGATCATCTAGTTCCAACCCCCTGCCATGGACAAGGACACCTCCCACTAGACCTGGTTGCTCCAAGCCCCGTCCAACCTGGCCTTGAACACCTCCAGGGATGGGGCAGCCACAGCCCCAGGTGTATGTGTAGCTACGTGTGTATGTGTATTGGTGAAAGCTGCTTTAATGAAAATCTGGCCAAATAACAAAATAACATGTCTATCAGCAATTGCCACCGCAGGATGGTGATGGGAGAGCAGCAACAGAACCGCAGCCGCGTGCTCATCCATGTCACCCACCCCAGACAGGGCATGGGTATCTGGAGATGCTTTGAGCCATTTTCCTCTTTTTCAGTCACATTTGTCACTTGTCGTTATTCCCTCAGCCACTCCGTTTTGTCCCGCTCCTTGCCCTCGTTTCCTAAGTACTTTTCCTCTGCCACCCATTTTCTCCTCAAAACTGGGCACTGTTATGATGCCGCATCTGGTGGCAGCGGTGTGTTTTGCAGCTTGCTGCGATGGCTTGGGGGAGGTGGCACTGCACCGACGAGGGTCGGGCGCAGGTACCCCATGCCAGATCCGCGTAGCAATCCCTGACTCGCTCCGGTGGAGCACGGGAATGCCAGATACTTTCGTGTTTCGCAGCCGCCTGCCTTTTTTCCACACCTCTTCTCACTCCCCTGAACACATGGTCACGTATCTGCTACCCGTCAGCTTTGTCCTGCCCGTTGCAGAGAGCTCACTCGTGCCCAGGCAGCCCTTCGTGTGGGGTGGCATTTCCAGCCTGTGCCACCCGAGCCCTGCTGGATGGGATGCACGGTGCGGTTCCTTAGGTCACAGCGTCAACTCTTGCCAACTCTTTAATTGCATCAAGTGCTGCAGCCGGTTTTGCAGTTTGGTGGATGAAACGATGCTCTCGGTTCCTTCAAAAGCCCCAGGAGCAGCCGGACCCCGGGGTGGAGATGCGTGAAGAGGGCTGGAAGCATCAGGGAAAGGTGAGGGTTTTAGGGCTGACCTCGCGCTGATGAGATGAAGTCCACAGTGGTCCACCACATCATCTGAGCTGTGCGCCTCTGCCTTTGAGATTTAAATAGTGAAATATTAAAACTTGTCTTTCAAATCTGTTCAATATTACGAAGATTAATTTTTTGTTGGGGGCAGATTAATAGGTTTCCTATTCTGATTAATACAGTGATAATAAAAACGTTGTGATTGCTGGAATTAATGAAGCCCAGATTCCTGTTTCAAGGTTTGATTGACTTTGTACTTCAGTTATGCCGAAGCTGCTGCATCTCATTGTCCCTTATTTAGCTGTAGCCTTCGGAGAGTCTGCATGGGAGCAAGGCAGCACAGGAGAAGGTCTGTGTTGGAGGTCTGCATTGGAGGTTGCATCCAAGAATGTGTTGGGGGAGAGGTTTTGTCAAAGAATGGCCAAGAATTTTGCTCCTGTTGCAGCGTTATTGGAGTTTCTCTGTCTTTAACCCAGCAGGCTATTTTTATGAAAGTTGTAGAAGAGGAGTGTCCAACTCAAATGTGTGGGCGCATCATTAAAAGCTTCAATTTGTCAATGCCAGATCGAACGCAAGTGCGTGGGTAGATCATTAAAGGCTTCAGTTTATCAGAACTGATCTATTTTCTGTTCCTCTCCCTCCTCCACCCTTTCCCACAGCACTACCTGTGGTTTCCCCAGGCTCTCTGGCGTTAAGGTCCATGGAAGTGCTGCCTCCGTGCCCCCGGGCCACGCTGGGCTCCCTCCTGGCATGGCTCAGCCTGGAGCTGGTGGTGTGTCAGTGAGCCAGCTGGCTGTTGGAGACAGCTGATCCGATGGTTTTGGAGGCCTTCAGTGGTGCAAGCCCCAGACTTAATGCAGTGAGAATTCATGTCTTTGGGAGCTCTCTGCTCCCGTTAATCCCAAGGGATTTGAAAGATGCAGGTGGGGCTGGGCACAGAAAGTACGTGGTGATCTTGTAAGCCCTGTTCCCTTGGGAAACCTGGCTGGAGAAATGTTTTGTGGAATGTTTTGGTGAGGTCAGTTTTTGATGGCATTGTCAGACTGGGATGGGATGTCTCTACCTCCTCCCAACACTGTTTCTTGTTCCTTGTGTAGAAGCTCTTCCAGCTTTCAAATCTGCTTGTTGGCTTCCTTATGCTTGATGAGGGATGTGAAGAAGAGCGATGTGGAGGTGAGGACAGTGCTTCTGTACACTGGAGCCCTTGTCTGCTGCAGACCAAATACATTATTTAGACAAGTCACTTTGCCTCAGAAGTCTCAAAAGAACATGAAATCTTTTGAGTAAGCATTAGCCAAAATGAGCCTCCATTCCTCATCTTCTAATTGAGGCTAATGATACTCTCCTGCTCTACAGATGTATCGTGGATAAAGATTACTAAGCAGTTGAATACTGTGGTGCAGCAGGTCAGCTGGAGAAATCTTGCCCCAACATGTGTAGATGCAGGCTTCTGCTCGGCTACGTGCCCATCTGCGTATCTGTCATCAAGCACAGCGATAAAGCGAGCCTCGGATGTGTGTTTCTGACACTGCTTGGTTGCTTCTCTCAAGTGCTCTGGTCCTCATGAATAAAATACCGCTGCCGCGAGATGCAGGTCACTTTTGGTTTGCAGGTATTTCAGAGTCTCTGAGAAAGAAGTCATGTTTAGCATAAATGCTGTTTAAAAACCCCTTTTGGATCTATTTTTATTGTGTAGCACAGTTTTCTAATAGGGTCACATAATCCCTATATTTAGATTTCTGAACTCTTGTGATCTTCTTTGAGCCGTTGCATTGCATTCAGCGAAGAATGGGATAAAGCCCCAGGGCCAGAGAAGTACCTGGTTTTTGTCTTACGAAATTTCATGCAGTTGTTGCTAAGACAGAAGCTTCCAGATGTTCCTCAGGAAGGCTGCAGTGGGCTGCCAAGTTAATTAACTGCACGAGGTTAATTTGGAGACGGCGGTTCTCGCCACTGCCAAAACGCTGGTAGATGCGGAAAGGCTGGGAGCAGCCACCGCCTTGGGGATGCTACGGGGGAGAGGATTGGGGAATGACGAGGTCAGAAGCACCACACGTGATTTTTGCTTTCAGGTTTTTTTCCTACCCTGGTCCCTTGGGACATTTTTCATGTGTGGCAAAGTTTGTTTTCTCCTCTGGGGTTTGTTGCTGCAGGTCCCTGTTGCGCAGTGGTCCAGGGAGCGGAGTGGTGCCGGGTGTTGGTGCATTCGTTAGGGCGGCGAGTGCCCTTCCCCAGTTTGGGCAGGCACTGGACCTGCTCTTTAACTGGCACGTGGTTTCATGGGTGCGATGCAGAGCAGCCCCGGGAACACCTCTGTTCGCGTTTCTGAATATGAGTTTTTCCTCAGTCTGGATACTTTGCCAGTGAAGAAATTATACATCTGATTTTAAAATATCCTTATTAGTAGAATGAATGTTTCGTTTATACAGCGAGCAGCTTCCTCTGAGCTAAGCTTAAATGCAATCTGTGTTACTAATAGCTGGGGAAAAAACCGTACTAATTGGTATTTCTTAACTGATGTTTGCAAATTTTGCCTTTTCACCCTGAACATCAAATAGTTTTTATATGTGTTTTTCCTTATCTCGGAGGAAAGATTATTGCTAACAAGAGATTCTACATTTTGTTAAGGTTTTATCAGGATGCAGTGAGTGAAGGCAGAGAGTAAATATTTCAGAAATTCAGAGACTGTTATATTTTGATAATGCAAAGTAGATTAAAGTGTGGATTTTGTGCACAGCGCAGTGTTTTTGAGCAGAATATGGATTTGGATGGTGACACATTTTGGTATTTAGAAGGAACATAAGCTTGCCTGTCGGAGGAGCGCGTTGCAAATGTGAAATAAGTGTGTCTTTAAAAACCTTTCTTAATATTGTAAGTTTCATTTTTATTTAAAGCCAAATAAAGTCTGCTGTGTGATAATGTAGAAATACTGCTGTAATGCTCCCCTCCACTCCGACATTTATAACCACCTTTTATTTTCACAGGAAAACGGCAGGCTTTGATATGCTTCTAACTGAGTGAAGTTTTAAAACATGTTTTTGTCTTTCAGTCTCCTGAGAACATTTTTTCTGAGTGACTCCGGCTTCCAGACACATTTGCCATGATAAGAGTTTCGATCCTTTCCCATATTTGCCCTGAGTCATGAGTGGATATGTGTGATGCCTGCAAGTAAAACTGGTGAGTCGTCAAACCTGAGTTTGCAGTAACTCTCATTTTTTTTTTTTTTCCTTACAATCTCTTTTTCCCCTCACCCTTTTCTCTCCTTTTGAATATGGTGGGGTTTGGGGTTTCTTTTTTTGTGTTGTCTGTGCTTAAAAGCAAGTCACCACTATTCTTTAAAAAAAAAAAAAAACAAACAAAACAAAACAAAAAAAACCCCAAAAAACCCCCCAAAACCCCATTCATTGTAATGAAATAGCAGTGATACCAAATATTATCAATACAGAAAATATACTCACTCCCTTCCTTCCTTTCTTGTCTTCATCCCCTCAAATCCTATGAGCTATGAGGTCTTTGGTGGTGAAACTGGAGTTCAGCGATGCAGGCGGAGCTTCTGCCCCGAACTGAAGCCTTGCGGGTAGACAGGGTCTAAACATGCTTCTGTGGGCAATTCGTGTCGTGATTAAATATGAATACAGAGAGGTCTCCTCTCCATCATGCGTCACATGAGGGACTCTCAAAGGAGCCATTGCCAACAAATAATTAGCTCCACCGTTTGCTGCGCTTGCATCCCAGTGACAAAATGGTGTCACTGGTACACAGGAGAGCTGTCTCGTCGCGTGCGCTTGCCCGGTTCAGCGTGGCACCGGTGCTGCGATGCCCAGCCTGGAGGAACGCGGGGACAAAGCATTTAAGAGCCAATTTTGGCCAGGGTGCACTTGGTCAAGCTCGGGAGGGTGGTGTGGGCAACTCCTTCTCTGTTAATTGGCAGTTGCCATTTCCTTGTGGCATTTGCCGGTCGAGAAGCCTGTTGGTCCCCTTTGGTGCCAAACGAGTGGCGGTTGTGCCTTTCCTGGCTCTCCCCGTCCCCCGGCAGCCTGGCACGGGGAGCCTCCCTGTGCCCTCTCCTCTCACCCGCCTGCTCCTGAGTGCCTCTCTGAATAACTGGGGCGATCGGTCTGCATTCATCAGAGGACTGAGGTTGGGAAAACAAGGATCATCTGATTTTGCAGGAGAATTGGAAGGTCTATGTAAGAAATCTTTCAAAACTATGAAATCTGCATGATGGAATTGTGCAGGAAATGGGAGCGCAAATTGTTTTTTAAAAGAAATTCAGCTTTCTATTATATATTTAATATCCCTCTGTGTGTTAGAAAGTGCACTTCAATTCAAAGATTATAAAACCCAAGAAATTCACACATCAGTGAATTGTGATTTTTTTTTTTTTCCTTTTTTTAAAGTTTCCATTTTTTTCTTTTTTTTCCAGAGGTAGCATAATTACCATGTCATTTAGCACAGATTATAATAGCTGTTCAGTTTTTACCGACTGGTGTAGTAAACAGTTGAATAAACCCATATGGCAGCTCAAAGTGTGTGTGCAGGAGAGGGATTCTTACCATTTCCTTCATGTCTGAATTACCAGCCTCACTGATGTGACTGAGATCCCCAAACAGGGAGCAACTCCAGACTTCTCCAGTGATGCACAAATTTCTCACTGCTCTGTCGCGTATGAATCAATTGATTTTAATCACGGTGGTTGGCTAATTAATTATTTCTCTGTGCCTATGAAGTATGCATGGAAAACTTGGGGTTATACGCAAGGTGCATGCCTCTACTTAAAGCAGTCTGTGCATTTGCTTAGTACTGCTTTAATAATTGTAAATAATGCCTGGAGTCCCAATCTTACTGTCCAAGTCACTATTAAAGATCCGGGCCCTTCTCAGGCTGGCACAGGTTAAGTGCGACATCGCTGGGTACTGTGATAGCCCCGTGGCACTGCCTGTAACGAGACTTTGTGTCTGGTCTCAGCGGTGGCAAACGGAAGGACCGGGGTGTTTTGAAGCATCCTCTTGAAATACCAGGTTGAGTTACGGAGGTAGGGAGCTGTGGCCCACCGGCATCTGGAGTAAAGACAAATTGTTTGAGTGGCGTGCCCTCTGGATAGCTTCAATATTAAAAAATAAAAGCAACGAAAAGAAGGATTGTTAACTCTCTCCAAATGCTGGCTCGAACAAAGAGAGAGACTTGTGCTATTCCTCCTAAAATTCACTTACTTCCAGTTATCTTAAAATTTTCATGTCACATAATAGCTTTAAAATACCTTCTGAATGCATTAGACTCTCTAGGTGCTTAGAAAATATTGTGAAATAATCATATGAAATGACCAAGCGTTGAGCAGTCCCGCTGGAAAGGAGCAGTTGGCCAAAACTGGTGCTTGTGTTCATCTTAACCCTGATGTATGACCAGCCCTCCACCATAATTCTATCAAGAGACGGTAAGTTGCCTAGCAATGTGCTGACTGCAGAGGGGACGTGTTGAGCTAATTCGGTTTTTGTTCTCGTTTTCCTTGAGAGTTCAGCTTAAAGGAGTGATCCTTTCTCCGGCTGCAGCAAGAGCCACTTCTCGGCGGTCTCTCTTGTTCCCCACTCGAGTGTCCCCGGCGATGGCAGGAATTCATTCACCGCTGTGCGCGTTTTAGAAGTTTCCAGCTTATTGAGTAACCAAATGTGGTTTCTGCTGATTGTGTTGACTGAATACGTAGGACCTTTTGAAGAGGCGAGGGTTTTATTTAAAGCAGAGCGTTTAGTTGTATACCATTTTATGGCAGGCAAAGGTCATCTAGGGTAAGCAGCCAGAACAGTGAATTGCCTCATTGCAGCACCTAGGAAAATGAGACAGATAGATACGGTAAAAGGTTTTAACAAATTGCTCATCGTTATAAATTTTTGAAGTCGGGGAACTGGCGCTGTGTACGTTTTTAAATTGGAGATAACCATGCTTGTACGATAAATTGAGTTAAGAACAGAACAAATCAAAATAATGGGGTGATACTAAAAACCTGGTGGTGCGGCGAGTTGCCGGCACAGCGCGCTGCCGGGGGGCTCGGCGCTGCGCACGCCGAGCTGGCGCAGGGTTAGAGACCTGCCGAGTCCCTGCGCGGCCGGAGGCGCTTCCACCGGGCTTGGTGGTGACCTTTTCTTGCAGGGATGCCCCGCTCCTGCTGCAGTCCTCTCCTCTGGCGGACGGGCTCCTGGTTCCACAGAGGGCTTTATCTACCTGTGGTGCTTCTTGTGATAGCCGGGGAGCACAAGCCGAAGGGGTTTTTCCGCAGCAGCGGAGCAGGAGCGGGTTCGCCCAGGTCAGTGGGTTGTGCTAACCCAGTCGTGTGCCGGTGGGAATGGGGGGAGTGGGACAGAGCTCCAGGAGCTGAGCCCGGCGTCCCCAGGCAGAGCTGCACGGTGGGAGAGGTGGCAGCAGCCCGGAGGCGGCACTTCTGTCCTCCCAGCATCTCCCTTGCTCCTGTAAAACATGGGTGGCTACAGAAAGACTTTGTTTTTGCTGAAACTTTTCTGTCCGTGGAACTTTCTCTGTGGCGGGGGGGAGGAGAGAAGAAGTAATTTTAACAATTTAATATACTACATAATATGTTTTATAAGCCGGTGTGGATGCTCCTAAGTATTTTGGTCTTTTTTCATAACACAATGAACCTAATATTGGTAAAAATACAGATCTTAGCTGCCACCGTAAAGAGCGGCTAGATTTAATAAACAGTTATGAATGTTGGCAGCTGCCTATCAGATTGTATAACATCGGCTATAGCACATGAAGACAGTGTCAACTTACATTTTATCTCAGAAGTATTTTCAAAGCATTTATTTTGCTTTCTCTTGAGTCCTTAACCTAATTCAAGTTATATAATTGGCGGAATATTTTTCCACACCGCTAATTGGCTGGGTGCCAGCGTGGAAACCATTGTCTGACTTGATGATGATCAGGAATTAACATGACATTTGCGTGGTGGTAATGGAATACATTAGTAATGTAATTCATGACTGTAAGAAAGAGACCATCATCTCCCACCTCTGATCAGCAGGAGGGGCTGGGAGGATGATGAAATGCTCCCAGCAGGCACCTCACAGCAGTGGCTGGCCAATCTCGATGTCAAATTTAGTTTTAAATTCTTCAGACAAAGCTGTAATGCTTACCAATTAATTACTACAAATGTCAATTAAAAATCTACCAAATAATACAGTAAGATTAAATTTCAATTAAAAAAATTACATTTAACAAGGAAGATACAACATTATTTTAATGAATTCTGCTGAAGGTGACAGTTTATCTAGATATATTTATACTGTGTAGGTGGATCTAAATTCATTGGATGATGTTAACCGTGTTACTCCGTGTACATATTAGTTTTGAAAATTACTTCCACTTTGGCTATGTCCTGGAGGAGACGGGGCATCAAGGGGCATTTCTTGTCACCAGGAGAAAGGGGAATTTCACGTTTTCTAAGTACAAAAATCTTCTCACACCTAAAACGCGGGCTTTATTGTAGACACTTATCCTGGCCGAATTAGCAGTATTTTTCATTGCTTCATATTTATGAAACCAAGTACTGAATTCTTGTTGCGGTAGTAGAATGAGCCCTGACATTGCTATGAATATAATGATTGCCTGGGACAGTTTTTCAGGTAATCGGTTTTATCATACAAATAATATCCATTATTCCGATAAATCACTTAACAGGAAGAGATTTTGCTGTGTGAAAGTGGTGAACGGTGAGTCCCAAGCAGAGCTTTTATCTGCAAGGTTTCACCCTGGCTGGGTAGAGTTTTTGAGCGCGTGCTTAAATTTAATCCCCTAGTTGATGCTTACTACGGGTGCTTAAAGATACATTTTTGAACTAGGAGTGGCGCAGCGGAGATGTCATGTAGCGTCATGAAGTTGTGAGTTTGTGTGTATCACTGGTGTATGTACGACGATCTTGTAAAACACCGGCACCTCATGGGCTGCGGGGCATTCGCAGTCAGTTAGAAGAGACTTAAGCGAGAAGTAAAATTCCTGAAAAGAAAATTGGTTTTGTTCTCTCTCAAACCAGGACGCAGTGCGAAGTGGGTTTTACAGCTGGAGTTTTGTATTTGCAGTAACTGTGTTTTTACTGAACAGGGCAGTTCTTACGCTGCTGGAGAGGGAGGTGCCGGTGCTTTGGGAAGGTGTGAGAGCCTGCGCTCGCTGGCGTGGCGCAGGGGCAGAGCTGGGCTGTGCAAGCGGCTGTCCTCCTGGTACTGAAGCATTTGTGAGCCAAGGCCTCTAAATATGATCTGAAGAATACTTTTCTCGGCTTCCTTGAATTTTTTTCCGTGGGCTTTTATTATGTTTTCACACTATCACATCTAAAATAGGTAAGAGGGAAGACATAATTGAAGAAACAGATTTTATGTGTCAAGCCAGCACTGAGAAAAGTCCCTTTCAGGGACCAAAAGCGCCTTTTCCTCGGCACTGCTGTGTCTGGAGCCATTGAATTTCAGCAGGTTTTAACTTATAAAATATAAAAAAAATACAACGTGCACACAGAAAATGAGGAAAGCCAAACAACTACTCATGGCAGGTTAAAGTAGTGTTATGCTCTTTAGTAGACAAGCTTTGCTGGTCCCTTGGTTGCTGTTCAGGCTTTGCCCATCGGTGGGTGAATGCAGTGAGCATGATCTGTCTCACTGCTGCTATTCAGATACCTTTGGGTATCGGTAACAGCTTTACAGGATCATTCCTGCTTCGTGCTATTATCTGATAAAGCTGTCATCAAAAAAAAAAAAAAACCAACAAAAAACCCTGCAGGAGATGCCTTTTTTTTCCGTGAGGGCATCAGGAAATGGATGCTGTGGAAGTGTAAGAGCAGCTGAAACGTTTTCTCACCATTTCTCACAGAGAGCAAGGTGATGGAGAGAAAGGTAGAGCAAGGCAGACTCATTTCCTCACCAGCAGCCAGAAAGCTTTAAACAAGGAGGCAAGGAGGGAAGAGTGGAAGCACATAACATCTTCCTGCCAGGAGATAATGGCGTGAGGAAGTTGCGGGTTTGGGGCACCCACTGGTCAGACAATTAGGTGGCAGCTGGAGCTACTACTCTTAAAAACCCATCTTCGCAGGGGCTTCCAGGTCTGCACAGGACCAGTCATTTTCTGATTCGAGCCCTGGGACGAAGCTCTTGCTCTGGTTGTTGCTTGAGGAGTGGTGTATGTGGTACGGCAGGAACCGAGCACCTTCTGTATCCTAAGTTCTTCTGCCTTGGGGTGTCCCGTGTGGAACATGTGCCCATCCCAAGGACTCGTGGTGCCTAGTCTCCTCGTTGGGGTGTCCCGTGTGAAGCTTGTGCGCATCCTGGGCGCTCGGGCTGGTGTCCAGTCTCCTCCTGAGTTCTTACAGGTGAAGATGTCTGCCTTTGGTAGGGGAATGCTGTTCTCTCTCTGTAAGAGTTGGCCAAACATCTTGAAGGAAGAGTGTCTTTGACTTCAGGGGAAATATTTATATCTCTTTGGGTTGTGGTTTTTTTTTTTTCCTTAGTGTAGGGTTATGTCAGCTATATAACATTGAGGGAACACTGAGCTGGGGGAGGAAACTTCAATAAGCTGTCCTCGTATTGCGAGTTTATTCCCAGCTTTCATCCACTGATTTACATCCCATCTGAAGTAAAAATACCCAGACTTCAGCAGTTTGTTTACCTTTGCTTATATCACTCTGGGGCGACCCGAGGAGATGTAAAAACTGTTCTCACTCTGACATTTGCATGAGCCGCGAGGTAGGGTGAGAGGAGACAGACGCTGCGCAAAGTGAAAAGGCAACAGGGTTTATTAAGTCTTCGTCGTACCGTGGTTTATAATATTTAGACAAAAGCAAACATCTCCAGGGAGGGCTTATGAAATGAGAGACTGGAGAAAGCTCTCCGAGCTGACGGCAGATCCTGTCCTCTCCAGGTGGTGGTGGGCTGCTGGCTGCGGGGAGGGGGCTGCGAGGGCCGTCGTGGGGAGCCTGCGTACGGGGGGGGTCCTGAAGAGCTGCTTCGGGAGGAGGATGTGGACTTAAAGTACTTGCCTAGGACAAAGTCATTATATTGTCATCGTGGTAATGCTCCTGGGGGAAATAGCCTGAAATACTCTTTGTCTTCATTAATACTCCTTCCCAGCAGAGCCTTAAGAGATCATTCTCACTTTCAGATACACAAGGAAACCGAATACAGGGTTGTTTGTCACGAAAATCCCATTTATATACAGCGGCTGTAAAATCCCAGATGCTGAGCGTAGAGGGAGGCTGCTCTGTCATCAGCCCGTCGAGGGGAGAGTTGACTATAAAACCGAGCTGTAACTCCCTCTTGACAGGGGTGCGGTGGTTGTGTCTTCAAACAACGTCAAGAGTCTGCTGTGCCAAGCCTTTATGGATTTTGTTCTCAGAAGCTAGGTAACGGGTAAGTCTGAGCAAGGAGATAGATAGATATGAAAGGAAGACCTTTGCTCCAGCAAAATATCCATCGTTGCTTTTTACAGCATGCTTCAGGGCTGTAGTGCAGAGCGTCTGAAGTGTTTGGGGCCTTTTGTTGAGAAGGAGGTGCCGCAGGACTGGGGCTGCTCTTGACGTCTCGCGAGCATTTGGTGTCCCCTTGACTTTGGGGCAGCAGGATGTGACCCTTGCAGAAAGACGGACGGCATTTGGGGGCTTGCTGCTTGTTGTTTTCAGCAGAGCTCTACTGGAACCAGTAAAGTTGCTACCACCGCTGCTCGGAGCAGAAGTGACTACAGCTGAACAAGAGAGAGAAAATTATCAATTAAAAAAGCCAACGCCAAGCCCATTATTTTACTCTTGAAAAAACATCTTGCTTCCCAGTCTTTTCTTTTCCCACATGGAGAGAATCTTTGGGATATTAATGTTCCGCTGTCATGTTTGTTTAACATATTTTTTTGACAATGCCTTTTTAGGGTCAAAGCCTGAAGTTTTTCTCCATGTGTTTCAGCTAGGCAAAACTCCCAGTGTCTCAATGGGGCCTCTTCTGAATTAAGTGAAGACTAGTTCTTCTCAACTTAATTGGGCATTTCATCTGAATAAACAGAGAAAAGGCCCAGGCTTTGTTTTTTTTTTTAAAAAAAATACCATAAAGTGGTGTCCTACTGAACAGCTGAGTCGCTGGGGTGGGGGGAGGGGGGAGCTGGCTCTCGCCTGCGAATTCGATGGGCAAAGCCCTCCACGATGGCTCGGTGCTCACGTGGTGCCCTGGACCACCATGACCCCATGGTCCCCTGCCTTCTAGCCCAACCCTGCCTCATCTCTCGCTTTGCCTGGATCAACGCAAGCACTCGGGCATGGCTTGGCGAGCTAAAGACGGTGTCATTTTCGGAGATTTGGCCTTAACCTGGAATTTCCATGTTTTTGTGGGTTTAAGTCAAACCTTAATACTACTTCAGCGTAATGTTTTCGTGGTTTAATGTTCTTACAGTTTTGTACAGTGTTTCTTTTAAATTCTGTCACTGAAGTGTATGAGAGTTGACAAGTGTAAATATGTAGTTAGACAATTTCAAAAGTGTATTATTTACTGATCGACCATAATGGCTCCAAAGGAGCCATTATACTCAATCATATCATGTCACTTTGTGGCACTTATTATGATGGTAATATGGATATGCATATTATTTTTTTTTTAAAGCATGAGAAGTGTTATTGTGCATGTGTAAAAGCTGTTTTTAATTGTCAGTAATGCTCTGAGCTTTTTTTTAATATCAAGAATTCAAACCACCTATGGCTACCAGCCTGCAAATCGCGGTAGCGAAAATCCACATCTATAGGAAAAAGCCACGCTTGATATTTACAGCAATGTGACTATGCATCTCCTTAATGAGGCTCTTCTGTAGCTTTATCAGATCCAAGGGCAACCTTGGACCCTAGAACCCAAACCTGAGAGCTTGGCAGGTAAAAGCTTTCCATTTTATCTCTGCAGCTTTCATCTGCTCCTGTAAGCACTTTCCCTGACTTCCTAATTGTGTTTGCGACGTTAGCAAATGGCTGGTCTGAAAATACCATGCAGTGCAAGTAATGTTAATTCGGCGATCTTTTTTTTTTTCTTTTTTTTTTTTAATGTGTCACAGAAGATGTCTTTTTGTAGCGCTGAGGTAGAGAAGGAAGGAGGGAAGGCAGAATGAGAACATTGAACCATGTAAAATAAAAGAAAGAGACAAGCAGAGAGCTGGGAGTGCTAAATATGCTTCGGCCTTTCGGTAGAGCTGGTTTTGGTAGAGAAAGAGGTAAGGGAGTGTAAGCAGTAGTTTGCTTGCTAGAAAATGTCATTTGTGGAGAAGATGGGAGGAGAATTAGAGTTTTAATGAGTAGAGGTAAGGAGTTAAGGTGCGAATCTGGCATGGGGTACGGCAAATCGATTGTGGAGCAATAATTAGAGAGAGGAGGAGGAATCAGAAGTGTTTCTTAACTTAGAAACAAGGATGTGACTGGCTGCTGGTTGTTGCTACTCAGAGGCAGGTAAAGAGGAAAGGAATCTGTTGGGCAAAGTCCTCACCGCAGAAGACACAACTAAGGTGAAATCCAGTTTGTGGCTGTGGAAGAGGAAAACCCAACGTTGGCAAAGAGCTCTCCACCGTTGGGCAGGGCAGCGGTACCTCTGCAGGGCTGCTCCGGGCACTGAGACCTCCCCACGTGTGTCCGTGGGAGAGGTGCTCCCTGGCGCGGAGCTTGGGCAGGAGACAGCAAGAAGGTCATGGCTGGTCCTGGTTCTGTTTCGGTTGCAGAGTGTCAAAGCAGATGACTGCTTTGTCTTTTCTGTTCAGACTTTAGGACTCGTTCTGCTTTGTTGCTCTGTTATCAGAGGAGTTATTTACCCTGCTCTGAATGAAATTGGGCTAATTACTGAATTACAATTTTTCCCCTTTATTCTAAAGAACCTTCTGTTGGAAATGCATTTTGCTTTCAATACGGAAGATTAACCATAAGATGCTAGAATGAGCCAATTTTGAGTAGTTCAGGAGTGGAAGGACACATACATGTAATTTTGCAGATATTGAACTGATAACAGTCAGACTTCCTTGCAACAGTTTTTAAATGAATAAAAGTAACAAGTTGGGGTTTTTTTAAGCCAATTCTGCATTAATTCTAACATGTTTCTCTTTCTGAAATTGTATTAAAACCATTTGTCCTCTTTTGAAATACTGAACAGGAAACATAAAAGCAAGTAAATATGCTCTTACTATTTCTATCCTTGACCCACATAAACAACTGTATATTCAGGCTCAGGATTGAGTCTTGTATTTGTGAAAAGGCTAGGGCAAGTTAAGCTTAATTCTGTCTTTTGAGATGTTTCCTATTTAGAAAAGTTACTTGTTGAAGTCTCATCACCCATAATATGAAATATCGGTGCTATTTCTGCTGGGATCGTTAGTTTAATATTCCGAATAAATTGTGTAACTGCTCATTTGTATAAGAGGATGGGATTTATGAAGCTACAGTGCATTTGTACACACACACGCACTAGCACACAACACTTGTTGATGATTCAGAGAAGGAGTAGAGTAATTCAGCTCTTGGACTGCCTCACGTGTGATTGGCTTCCTTTCTGGGGGACTTATTTTAGGGAAAAATCAATGTCAACTGAAAAACATTCCATTCTGAAAAGACAAAAATTCCCCTACTTGTGAAAATGTGTCTTGGCAGCTGATTTAACTTATGATACAAGATTTAACACTTTTCACTAAACATGAATATTTACCATGGCAACAGCTACGTTACGGGCCACATGTTGGAGACTTGCACGTTGTTGCAGAAACTTGTAGCTCGCCACATTTAGCCGAGTCCTTGTTTCCACCGGCAGAAGGAGCCCACTCCTGCAGCTGTTTGGGGCACAGACCTCCCGGCGGGGTCGGTCGGTGTCCTCCGTGCCTCCAGCAAGGTCCAGCTCATCGCTCCATCAGGCGTTTGCTGGTGATGGGCACCGCGGCGCTACATATAGACAAAACACTTGAGGACAGAATAACCCCCCAAAAAGCATGCATTCACTTCTGATTCACCTGTCCAGCAGTTGGGTGGGAAGACCTTTCTAAAAGTCTCACTTTTCCAGGCTCTTTTTCTCCCCCGCCCATCCCTCTCCGTCACCCCCCAAATGTAGGCAGATCAAACCCATTTTGGCCAAGCAGAGTAACAGGTCTGTCGTGTCCTCCGGCCGGTCTGCCCTCCGCCGTGCCCCCCTGCTACTGTCTCAACTCCTTGTCACCTTTCATTTGCGGTGTAGCGGCTTTTCAGGCGACGTTAATTGAATCACGCTCATCAGGGACTTCATAAAAGCGTGACCGCCAGGACGGAGCCCTGGCAGATGGCAGCCCCGGTTGACAAGCGGGATGCGTGGCTGGGGCTCTGCCGGTGCACCGGAGGCCATGGGCTGGCTCTTCTCCAGGGGCAGAAAGTTTGTGGCTTTGGAGTTGTGAGAAGAGCAAGCCAATGTGAGCAAACTAAAAGATGGCTTCAGATGATTTAGGTTGCAGTTAAGTGAGTTTTTTTCCCTGGAACAGGACTACATAATCATTCAATAAAACTAAATCCTAGCTACGAAGGAGTAGGTGTGAAACAATAAGAGGATTTGGCTGTATAGGTAATCACAAACATCTGCAGGTACCTTGAGTAGGAGCAGTTTTGTTTTATTTAATTTTACGAGTAGGAAGAATATAAATTCTAGCTAGCTCTAGGACAAAGCTAGCAAAGGGTTAGGCAGAAACCCCTTTTCCCAGAGGTGAAAGCGCTCAATTCACGTGTTTCTTGTACCTTTCTCTGAATTGTCTGGTCTTGGCCATCGTTAAGGAAAAGGCCTTGGTCTGGAGGGGCTCAGACCTCTCCTCTTCTGGGCACTGATGGGAGCTCTGCCCTTTTTCTTTCGTTTAAAATACTCCAATTTAAATGAAAACAGCTATGCAAAGCAGGAGCTGAGCGTGCAACCGGGAGCGTAGCCCGTGCCAGGCAGAGCCCCGCTGCGGTGATGGTTGGGCTGGGGATACTCGTCCCTCTCCCTCAGCGCTGGGCTGCGGTGGCACGGCGGAGGGTGTCCTCTGCCTGGCCGGTGTTGCTGGTACAGTGGTCCCCCGGCACAGCCGCTGCTCTTGGCTGTAAGGCTGGTTTACGTCTTGGCCTTTATTTGCTGTGAATTTGCCAAGCTGCACCGATCCAGAACTTAAATAATTCGGTTCTCTTTTTAGCATCCTGTCTTTTAAAGGTGTTATATTTGTTTCCATTTTGCATTAAATTAAAATTAAATGGTTCTGCTTTGTAGATTTAATAGTGTACAAATATATCTATTTTTAAATCCTTTTAGCCTATGTATATGTGACTAAGAAAAAAAGCAACAGAATAGGGGCCTCCAATTTTTGGTTTACTTGAATCAAATACTCTATGGGGATTTCAATTATAAGTGAACGTTACACTTGTTTGTTACTAAGGTGACTACAGTGTCAAGGTTATGTGGATGTTGTAGTATTATAAATGCAAAGATAATGCAAAAAAGAAAAATAGTTGTGTTGGCTAAAATCATCCTATTCCTATAGCATAAAGTTGCACACTGTCCTACATTTCAATTCTCGTTCTATTAAATTACCTGTTTAATAATTTGAATCCAGTGTTATTTTTATATTATATTGCAAATGTGTGACTGTGAGGTTATTTTTAAGATATATTTATTAAGGGAATGAATACAATAAGACAAGTCATTGCAGCCCACATACAGTTCCTTGACTTCTCATTTTATGATGTTTCAATTGCATATGATTACCGAATGTAAGTTTTAACTTTTATGGGGGTTCATTAGAGATGCAGCTGTGTAGAGAGAAATTCAATAGAATTTGATTTTTTTTTTTTTTTTTAAAGCTCTAAAAGTGTAGTGAGATGGAGCGACTTGATGGAGTGTAATTTCAAGCTTCCTACTTTGAGCTTGGGTGCACAGTTGTGGGGTTTTAGGGCTTGGCTGGGCTGCAGTGGGCGTTTGCCGATGATGGGGAGAGGAAGGGCAGTAGCACGGGGTCTGTGTGTTCGGGGTGCGGGAGACGGGAGCATCTCAAATCAAAGGCATTTGGCTTTTTTTGCTGGGTAATACACAGAGTCCTTGGTCGGGGCCAGGACTAGCACGAAATACTTTTGCTCCTGTGTGAATCAACGTTCTGGTGGAGAAAAACAGTTTCAGTGAATCTGTGGTGTTGTCTTCTAATAGAAAATGAACTCCCAAAAAGCCAATATTGAAAGCAATCTTAGTGAGAGAGTGCTGAGAAAACAGATTTTGGGGCACATTTAAAAGAATAGATGTAGTAAATGAGTAAATCTACCCTGCGGTTAAATGCTGCAGTGCTTTGTGTGAATACTAAACAGGAGCACATCCCATCAAGTATAGTTTGGTTGCATAATTTATTAGCATAATGTGTTTGTTTTAATGTATAGGAATGTAAACATCTCTAACTGAATGATCATGTCTTCTAATAGGAGGAACCCCATATTCAAAACTAATTGTAACATTAGCTGGTTATAGAAAACTTGTTTCACATTATAGACTACTTATTTCCAAACATCAACTTCTCATAAGGTTGCAAACCAAGATCCAAAGCAAAGATACCCTTCTCTGGGCATATGAAGGGGAAGTGTTTTTGTCCTCAAATTTTAGTGCGTGATTTTCAGCCTTTGACGTTGCTGGTGCATTGCTCTGCAGCCCTTCCTGCTATCCCAGCTGGCTCAGGCCAGGGCAAGCATCTCATCTCCACTTCTGTTGCGGGATTCTCCCCAATAGCTCCAGCAGCATGTGGGTATCATCTTAGCAGTATGTTTTTCTCTTTGTTTTCCTTCCTTATGGGAAGGGGGAAGATCGAATGGTAACTCCTGGAGTGTGATCTTGCCAGGATGAAACCCGCTGAATGACAAGGGAAGCAGAAGAAGTGGGTGGGGGAGAGTCTGTTTCTGCTTTTGGTTTTAATTGGGAGCTTTTTCGTTTGGGCTGAGATCTCTGAACCCGTGGGTAAATGGCTGTGCAAGTGCAGGCGTGTGGAGCCCTCCTAGGAGATGGCTTTGTCCGCGTGGCGGCTGGGTTGGTGCAGGGCTCCAGTGCCTGCCCCACTCGCTGCCACCCGTGTCGGGTGAGACGTCCGGCATGTGCATGGGATCAAGGATCGCGAGTGACTTGAATGCAAGACTTCAAAGATCTCCTCTTGGGCGATTAGAATCATAGAATCATAGAATCGTTTAGGTTGGATAAGAACTTTAAGATCATCTAGTCCAACCATTGACCCTGCTCTACCAGGTCTGCCACTAAACCATGTCTTTAAGCACCACATCTACACGACTTTTAAACACTGCTGTGCCTGGCGGCCTTGCTTGCTTTAAGTATTTACTACCGATGGCTTCTCTGAGTAGGGACAAGCCTTGTGGGGTGGGAAAGTTGGATTTGGCTTGCCTCAGACGGCAAACTCTTGGCTTATCAGGAGCCTGGACCTCGCCTGTGGGGAGCACTGCGTCCAAGCGGAGTGCGGGCGGATTGGGTTCATTGTGCCCTTAGAACATCATCCCCAGGGAAATGGGATTCCTGGGCTGTGCCACCTCCCACAACAAGGAAAAACAGATGAAAAGCAATGAAGCACACGATTGCATAATGAAAAGCAATAAAATGCGTCTTCTAATATGTACTACTAGTGCATATTAGACTTTATAATAAAAACTAAATGTGATTACATTTCCAGGTATTGTGCTGTGTGATAAACTCCAGGAAAAAGTGAAGAACAACTTAGAAGGAGAAGACTTCTTGTTTAATATAAACCTCAGACTTTGAAGTGACACATAGCAGGGAATAAATGTCCATCATCTATCAAATGAGGTTTGAACGGTTTAGGTCACACTAGACAAACACTTCTCGCCCTAAAACCTTCTTTTCATCTTCATTCATCAACAACACCTTAAGCTCGTGCCCCTCTTTTTCTTTTCCACTCTCCCAAAAAATAATAATTTACTTGATGCCTACAAATCACTTCTGGCTAGCGTTTGTTAGGCGAGTTATGAGCTATGGCTGCTGCTCCTCCCGTCAGCGCTGCCTCCCGTGCAGAAAAGGGGCTTGGAAGTCTGTGAAGAGGCTGAGGAGGGAGAAGCGCTGCAGAAGGGGCGGTTGTAGACATGGGAGGCGGTGAGCAGAAAGAGGTGAGAGAGGTAAGAGGAAGATACAACTGGCACCAAGGATTCCTGTACGGCAGATCCCTTTCTTGGGCCGCGCTGCGCAGTTTGTGTCGTTCACGTCTCGTTTCTCGCGGTGGTTTGTGCTTGCGGGGTGTAGAGTGAGGCCCTGCAGACGGGAATGAACGTGTCCTCCGAGGGTGGTGTTGCTGTGCGTGTAAACCGCAACAGCCAGGTTTGGAAGCTTTAAAATGGAAAGGTAAACCTTCATGGCCAGGCTGGAGAGGTTTGTTTTCTTCTGCAGATCCCTCAAGGTGGCCCAGGCTGCCCTGGTAGGTGCTCAGACCCAGAAGCTCGTCTTTAATTTGCTTTCTTAGTCTGCAGGCTAACCTACATCATCGTGTCTTGTAATTTCTTCCTGCCGCCTCCTCTGGGGTCCTTGGCTGTGCGGTGCACGAGCCGTTCAATCCCTATTTCCTGGTAGGAAACTACCCCTCTTACGCTAATCCTTGTCCAATAACTCCTAATTTTTATTCTTATCCTTTTCCAATTTATGGGACTCCTCTTGGATTAAGTTTCCTATGGTACAGTTTTTCCCCTTGCATTGCTTGCTTGTTGCTTCCTCGCGGGTTCTTCTTTTTTCTTTCAAAGAGATTTTTCTGGCTCCATCCCCAACTGCCTGGAAGTGATTTGTTCAGCAGCGCAGTCCCCTGGTTTTCAAAGGCCACAGACTGTTTTCCATCGTTTTTTGCCTTCCTTCCTTCTTTCTATCATTCTGGGAAACAGTCTGACAGACATGGCTTCTTCACAACCACCAATTACCGTTAATCTGTGTGACTGCAACGGGCACGGGTAGCAGAAAAGATCTGTTTGAAGGTAGAATTTTATGTGAGTGGAAATTTCTGTAAATCTGGCAAGGAGAACTTGTTGGAAGGGCAAAGACATGCTAAGGGAGAGAAGTCAGCATTTTAATTGCAATATGAAAGTTGATTTATTTTTTTTTTTTTAGCCCCCCACCTCCATTTTAAACATTGCTTCGTCTTGTTCTAATGTGGGGTTTAGAGGGTGCCACCATCCATGGCCATGTGGACCAGCATGGGGTGTCTGTCACCCACCCAGCCTGTCGCTGGCGTTTCTGGAGTCGCCACCCTGTGCTTTGTACCCCCTCGAGGTATTTTGAAGAGAGCTTTGGGTATCATAACCCTTTGAAATTTGGCACAGGGATGTAAAGTCGTGAGGGTACGGTTGGCGGTGGGGTGGGCTGCAGTGGGGAGCTCCGGCTGGGCAGGGGGGACCGGCAAACCTCCAGCTTCATTAACGGGGGAAGGAGGATTCACCCATTTGTGGGAACTGGTCACACATCGTGGAGTATCACGAGGTAAGCCAATTTCCTACCCCAATACCTTCCTCTTTTCCACTTCTCTCCTTCACAGTTTGAAAACCATAAATCACTTATTTGAAATGTGTTTAAGGAGAAGAATATTTTCCCCTGCATTCCCACTTAATGCTTTGTAGCGAGTACAGTTGGGATCATTCATGTGCTAAAGCAAGAGAAATATTCTTCTTTGATACTGTCTCTTCATTTTAGGCATTTTCCTCTTTTACTCAGTTCTTAGATGATAATTCTGAGTCCTTAGATGCTACTCATTCTGCCACAAAAAGAAAATGCAAACCAGGATATTTTAATATTATTAATAATGAATGTTTACATAATTAGCTCAATTACTTTGTTCACTTTGACATTTTGTCATTGTGGACCTGTCTTCCTCTCTGTTAAAGTGCGTTAGCAGTGATGGGAAGCGCAGGGGTGGTGCTGGGATCCTGCTTGTACTGAGCATCTCCCCGTAAGGACGAGGGCTTCTCCCCACCTTGGGCAGAGTTACCAACGTGTGTCCTTGCCCTGTACTCATAGGGAGATTTATTTGAACCTCATTAAAATACAAGTTCTTCAAGAAGTTTTACCTCTATCAGAACCTAAAAATATATATTTTGCATGTAAAATGAAGAACATGCTTTTTCCACGTGGCCCTTAAGGTCTGTTGAGATTGGGTCTAGAAATTCTGCTTTGTGAATCAACAGTGTGTCGTAGAGGTGAATTATTAATCCAATCTGTAATTGCTGTTGTCTGACAAATTTATTTTAAGGATTTGGGGCGTACATAGTTAGGAAAAATGCTGTTCTGCAAAGATTTTTTTTTTTTTTTTTTGTCAGAAAGAATAAGAGTGTAGAGGTTCTGGCGATATTGGAAAAAAACTAAGGGGGTTTTGTTGGTGGTGTTTTTTCTTAAAAGAAGCCGCAAGGATAACTGTGTTAAGCAGCAGGGTGCCACTGGATGATGGAGAAGCTGAAGGAATGGCTCGTTTTCCTGTTATGTCACTGCTTTGGCTTTCTCATTCTTGTTCCTCTGTTTCTTCAGAAAGGCCCTGCAGGCTGCAGATAACAGAAATTAAATTAGTATTGATATAACATTAGACACTCCTATTAATATTGACAGTCTGTCGATACTGTTGTGCTACTTTTGTAATACGGGATGTTAACGGATAATACTTTAAATAAAAACACACTAATCTTATAATCACTGAACATGTAGCGGGGTCTCGACTTGTCTCACTCCTCCTCCGAACTCCTCCATCCTCACGTTTCAGCCCTGCCTGCCTGCCTGCAGCTCCCCTTGAAGCCCACGAGGGTCAGGCACGTCGCTGCCTGCGGATGGGGAGGTGTGGCGGGGCAGGGAAAATGGCTGGAAGTGGCAAGGCAGGAGCAGAATCATAAAGTCATAGAATCGTCTAGGTTGGAAGAGACCTTTAAGATCATCGAGTCCAACCATCAACCTAACGCTGCCAAGTCCACCACTAAACCATGTCCCTCAGCACCACGTCTACCCATCTCTTAAATACCTCCAGGGATGGCGACTCCACCACTTCCCTGGGCAGCCTGTTCCAATGCTTGATAACCCTTTCAGTGAAGAAATTTTTCCTAATATCCATCCTAAACCTCTCCTGGTGCAACTTGAGGCTGTTTCCTCATGTGCTATTGCTTGTTACTTGGGAGAAGAGACCAACCCCTACCTCTCTACAACCTCCTTTCAGGTAGTTGTAGAGAGCGAGAAGGTCTCCCCTCAGCCTCCTTTTCTCCAGGCTGAACAACCCCAGTTCCCTCAGGTGCTCCTCAGAAGACTTGTGCTCCAGACGCCTCACCAGCTTTGTTGCCCTGGTGTAGTGATGGGAATCTCCCCATGGCTGTGGTGGTGGTGGGGCTGGTCCTGAAGGCAAGTGTGTCCGTTGCACCGAGCTCTGGGAAGCCCTTTGGGACTGCAGGTGGCTGCAGAGTTGGTCCCGAAACGGTGGAGTTTTACTCCCGTGGTTGCTCGTGGCTTTTGATGGGGTACTGCCTGCCGTCATTGCGTGTGTCCACAGAGTTTGGTGTAGAAAGCAGAGCAAGGATGACTTCAGGTTCTGATGCAAGCCACCAAGTCTCTGTTGGACTGTGCATGGGGTGAGAACACGCAAGATCACAGCGGTGCCCTTAATTTGTGGTGCTTGTCTCGATACTTAGCACATGTTAGCAGCTCCACGTTTCTTAAGAACTTTTTTCCTTTGAAGTCTATCATGAAAATCACCATGTTCATCAGAGCTAAAGTTATTTGTTAAATGGTGTAAAAAATACGCATTAAACAATAATGATTACTTTGGTAAACACAGATGTCTTTGTATTACGCAGTGGGTTTTGTACGCGCATTTGTACGTGTCTGTGAAACAGAATTTGCCGTCTACCTTGAAAAATGGGGAACGCGATCCACGTTAATTGCTTCTCCCTTAGCCCCCCGCTCCGCCTGCTGTGCTGCTGCAATCTGTTGACGCAGCGCTGAAATCCACGGCGCACGAGGACGGGCTCAGCAGCGAGCAGGTTGGCACTTGCAGATGTGTGCCCGTTGTAGGAGGTAGCAGGCAACAGTCTTAACTTCTGCCTCTTTGTTTTCTAACTAGGAGGGTATTTTTCAAAGGGGGAGGGAAAAACCTTTATCGCGCTGCAAACCATCTAGTGATGATCAGTTATTCACCGCATTATTAATGCTTATTTGGACGTTGCTTGGACTGCTGGATTAAACAGCTTTCCCGTTATGTATTGAATAACATGAAATGCATGTCACAACAGCAGTGCTATGATGCTGACAACCGTCCTTGGCTGTGCATCTCATTAGAAGGATAGAGATTTTTCTTTGTTGTGTACCTGTGAATGACAGAAGTTGACAAACATCTTTTAAGAAGTTGCTGTTTGGGGAAAGTTACATTTATGGCATAGAAACCGAGAAGAAACCACTTGTTATTGAAGGTAAATAATTATTTCCTACACATGCGTTTGACGAATCGCCTTCCTCTGCCATAGTAATTACTTTTTACTTTATTATTGCGTATGCGTTGAAGGAGATCCTCATCTGGATCACTTAATCTGAGAAAGAAATCTCGGAGGGTTCAAAGTTCACTTTGCATTGAAACTTGCACTTAAAGTTTTTGGATTTCACAGTTTTAAAGACTGAATTTATTCTCCAAGTGTACCACGTGAACTCCCAGGGGACAGCTGACTTTTTCCATAATGCTGTTTTTTTGGAGGGGGGGAGAGTTATTAGCTTTGGCGGAGGAAAGATAGCAGGAGGAGTAGCAGGTAGGGGCTCGGCTTGCTGTCAGCGGAACAGCGACGCTGTGCTTTAAAACATCCGTTTTCCACATGCGCGGTATGTTTGCGGAATTTCTGTCAGCCTGCGTTTCTGCAGGTGGCCGCGTTGGCCCGGCGCAGTGCTTGCCCGACTCCAGCGCAAGTCGGTAAGGGTGACTTGCCCGACTCCAGCGCAGGCTCCGCGTGCGGTAGGGATGTGCCTGTGCTTGGGCGTCTTTGGACCGTTGTGGGGAGAACTGAGGGGCAGTAAGAAGTCGGGATTATTTTTTTTTAAAAGAATGCTTTTCCGAAGTTAAGAATGAAGATGTTCGCCATCCGGGCTAAAATGGCTTCTGCCTATTCACAGTGAATCAGAAGCAGACGTTGCGTATTCAGCTACGTTTGCGTGACTCCCCGAATTTCACAGGTGTTGTACGGGAGCCAAGTCGGTGCCGTGTTGACCCATAGAAACTTGAGAACACAGTTGAGAAACCAGTGTGAAGAGGCAAGTGTGGACTTGCGGGAGGGAGAAGAGGAGGGGAGGAAGCAGGCTGGAATCCCCTTTTCCCACCGTCCCTCCGCCTCCAAGGTGTGATGGAGCGGCGACGGCGCAGCCCTTTCCTGAAAACATCTGCACCCTGGGCAAGGAAACTTTGGTCTTGCTGGGGCTGGGGTTGGGTTTTTTTGGTTTTTCTCCTTTTCCTTTTTCATCTAGAGCCATTCACCTTTCAGCATCCTGAAGCAGAGAACGCAATCCCTGCAAGAAGTCATCATTTGGGGAAAAGTCTGTATTCAAGGAGTTCTCAGCTTACACTCACTCTTGCGTCTGAAATTGTTTTACTTCTGTTACAAGTAATACCTAAACTTGCCACTTAACCTTGCAGACACTTTGTTAAGTCCGTATTTTTGATTGCGGCAGCTGGGGTGGAGTTTCCTTTGGGAATTCAAGGAGTAGGAAGTGTTGTTTGTAGTTTTTTGTTGGGTTTTTTGCTGACTGGTGCTAATGTGTAGGTGGGGATGTGCTGCTGTTTTTGTAATACTTTTATTGTTTATGGAATTGTTAGTTAATTGATGGTAACAATGCCTGGAGCCTGGGAGAGGTATTCTTTTATGTTTGCTCAGATCAGAACAAGTAAATAATTTTGTAACTTAAAAAGAGATTCAAGATTATTCTCCGTAGTTTATTTACCTTGCAGGTTTGCATCTACTATTTCCATACCTTGTTACCAAGTTTCCCCAAATTAATTAGTGTTATTTCTAACAAAACAACAGATGAGAAGAATGATTTTTTATTATTATTATTATTATTTCTTTTCCACCTGGATTCAGTCGGGTGTAGCTGGAGCCCCCTGCAGACAGACCCGGGAGCTCCGGAGCAGGTGCCGCACCTGAACTTGCTCCCCCCTAGTTGGTCTGGACGTGGTGAGGTCTCAAGTTGGCGGTGTCCCTTTGTCGCTGGCGTTAACTTTCACATGAAATCCAGAAGGCAGTAGGGTATCTGATGGATGAAAATCTATCTTTGAACTCCTGTTAATCGCTTCACAGTTTACTCGGACTAAAACCTACTTGGTAACTTTGTCTTCCAGGTTTATCCAATGAAATAAAATTCAAACCAGCCCACAAACTAGAGAATGTTTTTTATTTATATGTGGTGTAGTTCCATCTGGTCCATGTTAAGGACCCCAAAAATATATGTGATTAGCTTTATAGTTCACTGCTAAAGGTAGCAAAGCTGGCTTTTAACATTTTTCAAATTTTCAGCTAGGCATCTCAAAACATTTGCTGGCATTTCCTGACTATGATTACCGACCAAAGATTTTCCTGGTTGTCTTTTCACTTTTTAAAGTACGTTGCATAGTTTTCCTGCTCAAAATATCACTGAAGCCTTTGCTGTTCCCTTCATAACTCTTATGCAAAACTATCCATCTCTGTCAAGACTGGTCAGTCTCAAATCCCAAGGCTCAGTGTTAGGGAAAGTCAGATAACATATACTATTAAAGTAGTAAAATTTATGGCTATCGCCAACACTGAGCTCATGCTCAATAAAACGAAATGGCACGCATTAGAAACAATACAAAAGGTGAGCTGTGCTGCTTCGCAGCAATTAAGGAGAGGGTTTAATGTATTTGCCAAAAGCCAGCTCAGAAATGCTCACTGAGTGCACAAGGAGCACGTAACAGCATCAGCGTACCCCAGTTTAAATTGCAGGCGTTTGCTAATCAAGTCCTGTATTCCTACTAAACGAGTAGCTGAGACCTTGGAGAGAAAGTTTAAAAAAGAAAAAAAAAAAGGTCTTTTTCTACTGCGTTTAAACCAGGTTGTCTCCTTTCGCAGCCCTTTTGCAACAAATGCATGTTTGTGTCTGGAGTTAGTCCGCACTGGAAAGCACCCCAGTGCTCCCAGGAGGGTTTGGTGCAGCCTCAGCGCCCCCCCCCCAGCACCCCCCAAAAAGGTCAAGAGCCCCAAATCCGTGCACTTGCAGGGTTTTTCTGCCCGTGCCGTATTTACTCTTGGAATATTTGGAGCTGAAGTGGAGAACTGCTGCCAGTTTGGCTGCAGCTTGTCCCAAACGGCACTGTGGCGCAAGGCTCCATGGCTACCCATTTCTGAAATACAATTTTAATACCGATTTTAGCGGCGGCAAGTTTTTCTTTCGGTGTTTAGTTCTCCTTCGCCCGCTCGTTCGGCAAACCCGTGCTGTCAGCTGGCACTAAAGGCCTGGAAAACCGCCCTGTTTTCTGCAGAGGCGCAGGGAATTACCTTAATCCTCTACCTGTTTGCTGCACCTTGATGCTGCTGATGGAGAGAAAACGTAAGCACGAGGTAGGGACTTCACTCTCCATCCCCTCGCGTTAGCGGAAAATGCCCCCAGCATCTACCACGTAACATCCAGCTTGTGTAACAGCCTGGGGGAGTATTCTCCATGTGCACTTATCCCTACGCATAGTAGTAATTTGGGGAATTTGTTCTAAAAGTGCAGTATTTAGACCTCGAGGAGGCTGCCTCTTAACCTCAAGTATGTCCAGAAGTGCGTAGCGCGAAGTGCCAAGGATTTTCAGGAGTTGAGCTGAAGGTGTTGTTTGAAGTTAACCATATTTTATTTTCTCAAACTCTTTCTTGGGACTTAATTTATATCGCGCTGTGATGGGCACTTATAAACATTGTGCTCAGGTTACAGTATGAGTGAAATAGGTAGACTCGTTCTCTTTTTCTTTTCTCACCATAAAAATCTAAGAAATTCAGCTGCTTACCCCATAAAATGTACATTTCTGTTACGGATTAGTCTTATTTTAATGAGGCTGTTACTTATAGGGTAGTACATTAGCAAAGTGTCCTTTGATTTTTACGTAGCGAATGTTTATGCACCGATTCAGAGAGGCCTGATCGTTATTCCCGCCTCCCCGAATTCTTAAGGTGGGGTATTTGGGTCAAAAAGCTGTCAACAGGAGATGGGGACGTTTCTGGGTTACACACCGGTGCCCGTGGCTCGGGGGGAGCGGGTGCGTGCTCGGCCGTGCGGGGACCCCGATAGCTGCATCCGAGCCGCTCCGCAGCAGCACGCCGGGGGCTGTCCCCAAGCCGCCGAGTGCAGGGGCCAAATCCTGCACGGAGCCGGGGTGTAAAGAGGTTTATAAGTTGCCGGCACCCTTTGATTGCACCTTCCCTGGAAGAAAGCGGGCGGCAGCGGTGAAGCGAAGCAGAAAGCCCGGCAGCGGGATAAAGACATCCTCTGTCCATCTCTGCCTGTGAAGCTGAACTGAAGCCTTCCTGCGCTGCTGAAAATTGTAATTTTGGATAAAAGGCTGTGTAATAACTGGAGAAATGTGTGAGAAGATCTCGTGTTAATACTGTATAAACCTTCTTTAACTTCAGGAAGCTTAAAATCAAATTTGGCAGAGCTTACAAGGGCACTGAATGCGGAGCCACTTGACTCCGGTAACCGAGAGAATCGGCTGACAAACCTGCAGTATTTTGATTTTTTTTACAATGCTAGCTGAATTCCTGAAAGTATTTACTTCCTTGTGAACGTGTCTAAAAATATATATTTGACTTTACCTCTGTGTTAAAAATTGTAATCTTGTGTTCTGTGCAAAGATTTTTCCCATCTCTTTGGGGAAACGGAATGAGGAGAGTATTCCGGTGCAATTTAGGTTCTCTGGGTTTCAGGTTTTTGAAAAAAGAGGTAATAAGGTAGGTTAATTGTGGAACTAGGAGGCTCCACTGACTCATCTTCCGAATAAAGAAATTCAGGTGTGTTGTGACCTCAAGAAAGTGAATTTTTAGAGCAGTTGAAGTTAGAAATCTGGGATAAATTCGGATATTTGAAAGTCATGGTAACAACCGTTTGTATGAGTGTATCATGCACTGTAGTAAGATTGCGTAAGGGCACAGGATGAAGCATCTGATTTTTTTTTTTTATTTTTTTTCCCTTTTGGCATTCTGTTTGTGACAATTACATGACTCTCTATTAACCGTGTGTGGAAGAAAGCAGTGTTATGAAATGAGGAGAGCTTTCCTTCATCTGTTACTCTGTAGGTAATTTTTGTGCTTTTTCCAGTATTTAAGTACCTCTTAACTGCTTGCTGTCCATCTGTATACCATTCATAGTACTGTAAACTAGGATATGTAGCATGACCTTGTAACTTGCTTTGTTTGTGCATCTGCCAGTACAATATGTTGTCTTTCCTTAAAATGCAAATACGCTCCACACAGTACAGAGCTCCTTAGTCAATAAATAAATGGAGGTAAAAAACTGTACCTAATACCCATTTAATTTAAATTCATTTTATAAACATAAAGACGCCTTTTAAGAGAAGCTTTAATTCAGACTAGCACCTTGATTTGTGGTTGCCATGGAGAATCAAATCTGTCATTTGACAAGAAAAGTCACCCATTTATGACAGCACTTTATCTTGTCTCTCCAGGGGAAGAAAATGTCAAAAGTGAGAGCAGAAAAAAATAAAGCCTTGAAACACCAGAATTTCTTGATTTCATTTTTATTATTCAGCTATCATATCCTTTCTGATAATAGCAAGTTGGTGAAAATAAATAATGTTCCTACAGTAAAATCAAATATTTCCTATTGGAATGGACAGGGCTCTTTGTGATTGTCAGTGCTGTGAAGTCTGGCAAGAAATAGTGTTATTAGATAAACCCACAGTGCCCAAATCCCATTTTCTTTTCATTACAGTGTCAAAATAATTATACCTGTGTAATTTGGGTAAGAAATTGTAGAATAAGTAAAATGGTCCGTCGGAAGAGATTGCTTTAAGCTTGTGTTCATTATAGGGTGGGGTTTTTACATGCTGAAGAAAAAAAAAAAAGGTAAAAAAATTTGTATAATTTCATTTGAATAAAAATGTCTGGTTACTCTTTCATGTTCTTTGCAACCAGAGGAGACGGCAAGTGCTGTGGTCTGTTGGGGTTTTTACCTCCATGCGTGTTTTACAAAAGAGAGTTAAAAGAGGCAGGAGTTTTAACACTTTTTGATTCTCAGGTGAAAATCTCTGAAGAGTTTCAAAGACATTAGATAAAATTGATTATTGTCTGAAAAATTTTTTGAAGTGTTTTTATTTTGTAGGATTAAGAAACGGTAAGAATCGGGTGTTTTCAGGAACATAATTAGCTATCGCAAGTGTTTACGCATGTACATTTAATCCATATAGACACGCAGTTGCCCCCAGGGGAGAAACACTTACCGTAGCATTGCATTACTTTTTACATAAACCTAAAAAGTGCTGTTGAAATAACGAGACTAAAATAATCCACTCTGCGCCTCTTTCTTGAGACGGCGTTTGTGCCTTTCACAGTGTTGCAGGGTTTGATGTGGTTCAGGAGTAATCTTGTATCAATGAGATAGCATTATAATAGAAAGTCCTTTAGTGGTTTAGTGTAAATATTGGGCTGGTAGGGGAGCTGCTTGCTGGAGCGGTTGTGCCTGCAAGAGATTACAGAAAGGGAGAGAAAGGAAAGGGTCGGAGGCTCTTTTTTTTTTTTTTTTTTCTTTTTTTCTTCTTTTTTTTTTTTTTTCTCCTTGAAATTGGCTGGCGGTGCCGGATCCATAGCCAAAGCTAGTTGGGATCTGCTGTGAGAAAACAGGCAGCACAATAGTTCCCTATTCCTGCCTTCATGCGGAGTCTGCAGCCAAATCCTGCTCTTAAATACTTGTGTGTAGCTGTGCTTGCCTTCACCAGGCACTTGCCATGCCTGTCCGGTGGAAGTAAGTGATGCGTTGTGTCCTGGGGTTCTTTGAAAATGTATGTTGTTGCAAGTATCACCTTAATGGGGAAATAGTTGCAATTCGGATTTTTTTTTTTTTAATTTTTTTTTTTTTTTTTAACACGCGTTAACATCATGTCATAGGAAGCGTGTTAGCATGGGCTACCAGAATGTGATAACGTAGGGCTTTTTTTGTGAACCATCTGGAATAAAAGAGGGTGAATTAAAGACGCTCTCTGGGGTTATGGAATCTTAAAGATATTAAAGGGTCTGATTTCCATAATGCCTGCCTCTCCTTTTGCCCAACTGTTGATATAATCTGCTTTAAAATCGATTTGCTGTCATCATGTAATCAAAGCCTTAATTGCATCATCATTGACTTCAGCATTTTTTGCGGATAAATTTGTGCGACTGACGGTGAAAATGTTGTGAAAAAAGAAACAACAAGCGTTTGAAATAATTTCACTGGGTGTGCTGTCTCTTCCATATGGACAAAAAATTTCCCAGGTAATCCAAGAGTCCCTGAATTTCAGTGAGAGATTTGAAAATGTTTTCCTGTGTTCAAAACCTTGAGGTTCGATACCACGAACTGTTAACTTGTTGAAGTCGAGAATATTCAAAGGAGTAATAAAGGACCGATGTTTAGCATGGCCTTGTCAAAACTATCTTTTAAAGTATTTAGTCCTTTTCAAATTGTAACTTTCTACAAGTTGTTCTTAAAAAAAATAATTGAAAAAAGGGGTGGTGGGAGTAAAGCTGTTTGTTTGCTGCGAGGCCGTTTCCCGAAGCACTGAATTATCTGCCATAAGCTCTGTCCGAGGGAAGACTGAATACAGTTTAAATATTTCTATAAAACAAAAAATTGTGAGTAACTTGTCTCTCTAGTTTCCGACGGATGCTGTCTGAAATGGCTGATATCCTGTCCTGAAAATCACAGATGGAAACTTCATCTCAGCACGGGGCTCCGGCAATAATGAAATGAAAGTAGCAGAGTCTCATTTACATTGCAGAAATAGTTCTCTGCCGTTTCCTGTTCGATCTACCAGATTTTCTTGCGTACCTGATGTTGGTTGTTACCCACGTTTAAAGGGCAGCGCTTTAGGTTTGACCCTCGGAGAACTGCGACTATGTAGGTGATGCTCTTCCGTTACCGAGGGATGCTGTTCGCTGCAGCGAGTCCCGGTACAGCAATAACCGAAGCGACTGTTTGATGCTGTTTCGACAAAGGTTAACTCCTTCCTTTTGGCTTTCGCGCTTCTCTTGAGTGAGAACTGCAGCGCAAGCTTTTCTCCACCGATTATTTTTTTTTTCCCCCTGATTTGTTTAAATCACATTTTTGTTTTAATAACCCGTTTCAGAAACGTACTCGCCTCTGAAAGTCTGTGATATAAAATGGCAACGCTCGCCTGTTGTTTCTGTGAGGCGGAGGTCAAAGCAAACGTGTAGTTTGTAAAAGTGAATCACGTGCTTTGCAGAGGAGAATAGATACCAGGTGCTAATAAGACTGTGTATTGACTGGAAATGCCTTTTCTGGGAGTCTTTGAAAGAGAAGAAAGCGCATATTACTGGGGAGGATGGAGAACGCCATAGATCAGGGTAAAAATGTGATACTTGGCAGTTTCCGTGTGCCAGCGCAGCCCCTTCCCCAGCGCAATAAATACCATTTAAGTATTTAGCGAAACTGAGATGTGCCACTTCTTTTGAACACCACCTGTGACTTTCTCTAAAACGTAGAGGGCCAGAAATTAAGCTGCTGGGCATTTGGTAAGTCTTCTGAGAGCGCCCGTTGATCTCACCAGGTCTCTGAGGCTGCCCCAGCAAACCCAAACGGGCACATAATGGACGGGAACGAGAGCACAGCTCGTCGCCGTACAATGAATTCTTCTTTTTTTAATGTATGGATGCATATGTATGTGTGTATGTATTTTTAACAGAGCCTGTCTCCGTGCAGGCGCTGTGCAGGAGTTGTCACTAGCGAGGGGAAGCCAGGGCAGCCGTACGGCACTCTGCCGAGCACAGAGGGTCCCGCCGAGGTGCGGTGGGGGAGGACGAGTCCCACCGTGCCTGAGCATCCTCCTTGTGTGGTGTCAGGTTGGGTACCGGGGTCCTCGGTGGCACCCTGTATGAGCCCCCGTAGCATGAAGGGGAAAGTCTTGCTGGCAGAAAGATTTCTGGCAGACATCGGGATTTTTGCAATGGTGACGGTGATGCCACTGGTTGGCCGTCTTGGCAGCAGGTACCCCAAGGAGCAGTGGGAGCTCTTGGTTTCTCACTGAGCCACACATTGCTTTGGAGTCACTGGAGTCCTCAAGGCATTTTGAGTTGTTTGAGGGCACTAGAGTACTCCTTGTGATCTCATCATGGGAGAATCTCAGACTTATGGCTGTTGGAGTGATCTTCTCATCAGGATTTGAGGTTGATGTCTCCACCCTGCCTTGCCATCAGCAGCCCCCAGCGCCACGCAGCAGTGTGGTGCAGCAGCTGGTTATGCTGTTAGTTCTGGTCATGGAGACTGAAGGTGTGCGTCTCCTGTTGGCCAAAGCTGCGTCGTGTTGTCTCCTTACTGCACTCTCTGGTTATAGCTGCTTCTTGCTGTTGTTTCGATTCTCACTTCTTAAAGGTAGAGCAAAAAATGTTCAAGAAATGACATATATTAAAAACAGGTGTATGTGAAAACAACCTTCAAGATGGTATCATCTGGCACATGACATTGGGAAACCATGGAGTTAAGGTGGCATAGGCCACCTTAACCAAGCTGTATATGTTGCGAAATTCTCTTGCCACAATCATGTAGTTTTGGGGGGGGTTTTTTGTTTTATTTTTTTTCTTCCCAAGGAGCCTTGTTTGGGCTTTGCCACGTCATCCAAACCCAAGGGCTCCAAGCTTGCCATGTGGTTCCCTGTTCCTCATTTCTGCATGCCCACCAAGAGACACCTGGGGCGAGTTTTGCAGAAGTGATCTTGGGTTTGCAACCACAGCTGAAGCCAGTTGGGGCTGTCCATAGCGTATGGAATTGTGAGTATCCATAAAGACCATGAGTCACGGTGGGCTCAGATTGGTGCCTTGAGTTACTGGGTAACTCAAACCAGCAGCTATCAGCAGTCCTTTTTGCTTTGTCTTGATTTTCCACCAGTGAGATGGTTGTGATGCCATCAGACTTCTCCGCAAGTGGAGGTGAGGAGACTTTCATTAACGTCACAAACCCTGATACTGCAATGAGGGAACTGGGGACATGGTCAAGAGGAGCTTGGTAATTCTGTATGCAGCTCTGGGTTCGGATAGTAGGCGCTAAATAAGTAGTGCGTGCTACTGGAGTACAGATTTTGTAAGGGTAAAAAGAAATGCTTAATAACTGCACATTAGCTGGGAGTCCCATGGAAAAAATATGATTGTGTAAGTGAGGACTTGATTGTAATACTCATTCCAAAGGTGTAAATCAGGACTGCACGTTGATGTTGCCAACTTTGTTGCCTAGTTTTTGCAACCTTAACGTTATTTTAATATAGCTTTGGATGCAATTCTATAAAGGATGTACAGCAATATGTTAACATGCTGTGCCATACTACATTTAGGGCTTGTAATAAGTGGGGGTTTTTTTTGTATTGTCTTTGCCAAAAAAAAAAAAAAAGTTGACTTTTGAGCATTGAAGTGTGTGTTCATATTGCTGCATTTTTCTTTGATGCTGGGTCCTGTATGCCCTGTCTTATCACAAGATCTCAAGGCTGGTACACTGTTCCCTTTGTATCTGGGGGAAGCAATCAGGGTAGTCCATGCACTTCACCGAGATCCCTGCTCAGGGCAGGGTACGCGGTGGTAAGGGCTGGAGGCAGAAGAACAAGTACATGAGAGTTTATAACTGCTTTAGTCAGACTCTTGCAGCTAAAATGTAAATATTTGCTGGGGTAGGGGAAGACATACCAGGATTGGATATTTTTGCCTAGATGTTATAGGTCTGTTTTTTGAGGGGGAGCCTTGTAAAGCTTTATTTTTTTTTTATCATCTAAGGGAAACAGCAGTTCTGCTGCTATGTAAAAACTTTCTGATGATAGGAATTTTTTCGCTAATTGGAAAGATTACATGCATGGAATAGATTTTGTTTGTTTGTTTGTTTTTGTCCTTTCCTCCATTGATGGACATAGCTACATAGTCTCATCCAAACTGAAATGAGGATGGAAAGAAGTGTAGAATTCACCTCTCCAATTTCAGTGTTCAAATATACCGGTTCAAGTGGACCCACAGATGACAAAATTGATCATATTAGCGGTTTGTGTGCCTGGCTTTCCGGATGATGGGAGATCGGTGTTCTTATTACTGACATTCTCACCGTCGCTCTGTGCATCTTGGGACAACGTGTTTCAACTCTCTCTGCCTAAATTTCACCATATATAAAATTAGATAACCTTTACTGACTTTACAGGTTTTGCAACTATTATGTATGCATTCAGGTGTTCCCGGAGTACCAGCACATGGCCCTGCTTTCCTCCTTCCCCCTGTTCCAGCTCTGCCAGCTGGATGGGAGCCATTCCTGAGGATTGGGCAATCCCGATCTTAGTTTTCTTAGTTAATAGATTTAGTGGTTCTGATTGAACAAGTAGGAGCTTCCCTGTCCGCATCTGGGGAGGTGTTTTGAAGGGTGGTTCAGGGGGATGTTGGCTACTGTAGAAGCTCGCTGACCTCCCCCGGATGGGGCCATGTTTCCCAAGGCAGTAGCTGGCGTTTGGGACGTGCCCGCTTCTGCGCTCGCAGCCTCAGGGCCTCCTCTGGGTTTCTTATGCTCCTCTCCACGTGAGACTGAATTTAATTATCAGGGATAAGGTCCTCCAGAGCAGACCTTTAAAAGTCCTATATAAAGATGCTGCTCTTAAGTAATTCAATATTTCAACTGCTCTGTGCTGGATTGATTGATTGATTAATGGAGGAGTTCATTTAATTAATCTAGGGCTTCACTAAGTCACATGTGTTACAGTAAATACTGCGATGGTGGTGATAAAGGGGGCGGTTGGGAGCCGCGGCTCCTCGCTTGCCTGGCTCATCCCTTTGGCTTCACAGCGAAGCTACGGGTGCAAAGTCACCATGAATGACTTGGGTGCGTGTGCCGGGGCTCGTGCTAGATGAATCTCGTTCGTTTGCTATCTATAGGCTGCTAAATATATTTTGGGTGGCAGGCAGACGTGATACTTTGTCACTTCCTACAAGTGTGCATGTGGAGCGAGACGGTTTTTCCCCCCCCCAGCCCCAGCACACGCGCGAGTGGTTTGCCTCAAATTTTGGATTCTATCATGTTGATATGTCGGTGCATATTGACAGGGACAATATCTGGTGTTCCTGAGCGGGGTTCCTCCGCCGACTGCCTGCTTGTGTTTTGTTTGCACTTTGCTGGCCAAGTTTGGTCCTGGGGGCAGGGGTGGGGGGAAGCACAGGGACCTCCGTGTCCTGGAGGCTGGTGGACATGTGCACGTGTGTGCCGTTGTGGTCCATGTGCATCCCTGTATGCGTGCAGCACCCCGGGGAGCTGTGATACTGGCTACGGAATACCCCAAAACTGCAGGTTTCAGCCCGAGGCCTTGTGTCTTGGCCACAGAAGAGCTGTGGGTGGAGCTGTGAAGCCTGGTCTGCAGGCCGATGGAGACTTTATTGCTCCTTCCCTCACCCTCACCGCCTTTGGTAGCCTTAACAGAGGGAAGTTGTGTTTTCCTCTGAGGGTTTTCCGTGTTGGCTCTGAGTCCGCGAGGCGTTTGGGGACAGGGCTGTTGTGGGGAGCTGTGAAGGAGCTCCTCCAGGGCTTTGGTGCTCCCATAACCCAGTCCACTTCTCATGGAGAAGCATTAGTCTTGTGCAGAAAGATGTCTTCAGTGAATCTGGGTGTGAAGGGGGTGACTGAAATGGCTGTGATCTTGGCACCCTAAGATTTGGTACAAATGCTCCCAAATCTGAGAGTTGGTGGTGTTCAGCCTGGAGAAGAGAAGGCTCCGGGGAGACCATATAGCCCCTTCCAGTACCTAAAGGGGCCTACAGGAAAGATGGGGAGAGACTCTTTATCAGGAGTGTGGCGATAGGACGAGGGGTAACAGTTTTAAACTGAAAGAGGGGAGATTTAGATTAGATATTGGGAAGAAATTTTTCACTCTGAGGGTGGTGAGGCACTGGCCCAGGTTGCCCAGAGAAGCTGTGGAAGCCCCATCCCTGGAAGTGTTCAAGACCAGGTTGGACGGGGCTTTGAGCAACCAGGTCTAGCAGGAGGTGTCCTTGCCCATGGCCGGGGGGTGGAACTAGATGATCTTTAAGGTCCCTTCCAACCTAAACCATTCTATGATTGTATAATAAATAGACATAAAGGAGACACAAACCCTTGGCAGGGACAGGAACTTGAAGCTGCATCTCGTGGGCCGTATCCCAGTGCCCGAGCTGGGGGCTGTGCCTCTGTGCTGGAGAAGTGACAATCGGTGACTCCCAGATCAGTCACTGCTGTCACATTTCCACACTTCCCTGTCCAGGCTTTGTACAAGTAGATGTAGAAATAGATGAATAGACACACGTATGATGCACACGCAGTAATCCACGCTACTTTTAAAAGAAGACTATTAAAAGCCCAGGTGCTGGACAGCCTCATGACTGGGTTCGCTTCGACATAACCAATGCGTGGGCAGTTGCAGAGCAGCTGAACGTGGTTTTGGTTTTCCCCCCCCTCCCCTCTATTTTTTTTGTGAAAAAGAAATGAAGTCTTGATTTGTGGACAAGCAGTTTAGCGCTGCTGTCATAGGTCGGCGGTTTGTTGTGTGGTTAGCTTGGTTCTCAGACCTGCGTGTTGAAAGGTAATGGGGTTCATCTCGAAGAGAGCTTTTTCTCGGCAGGATGTCTAACTATGTGTTGCCTCTGTTTTCTCACTTGCTAGTCTTACAGAATTTAGTCACGGTAGAATATTTGATGAATAGGCTTTGATAAAAGGCGCTTTTTTTTCTTCTACTTCTTTTTTTTCTTTTGTTTTTGGTCACTGTTGTAATACTGTGAAATGCTGATGGAAAGCCAAGTGAAAATGATTGCTAAACGCTAATGCGATGGGCGATACGTTAACTCTGTAAGAGTGTCGCGTCGCTCGTGCCACCGGTGGAACGTCGTCCGTGCTGAGAAGGATGCTGCCGCCGGCCATGGGGGCTTTGGGCGAGTTTGCCGGTACCTGGCTGGGCAGCGTGCGGGTGGACCCGTTCCCATGGGTTCACGACCGTTGCTGCTTCCCAGCCCTGGTGGGAGCACGGGAGGGAGCCTCTTGGCACGCTCTTTACCTCCAGCCCCCAGCGAGCGCGGGATGGAAGTCCTGCCTGGGTTTGATGCTCTCTCTCCCTCCAGCCAGGCTGCACGGGAGCTAGCGCTAGCGGGAGTTCTTAAGCTATTGGATTTGGAGCCGCCGCATTGTTCATCTGATTAAATTGTATTTAATTAGCTTTGTGTTTCGTCCTTTTGTTTCAGCGCGAAGATTATGGAGAAGGGGGGGAAGAAAAGATAAAAATCGTCTAAATGAAGCGTCGTCATTTAAAACACATATAAAAACTCTGCGAGATGCCTTTTATTCCCTGATCCTTTATCTTCCCTCACAAGCTTTCCGAGAATGAGTAGTGCATGTTGAGGTTTATCTTTGCTTTTATGTGCAGTAGCCACATGCTTAACATCGAGCACATTGGAGCTGCATTTCATAGGGCTTTCGCAATCCCTTTATAAAGGGACAGATCTGCTAACATCACCCTCTTTAGATCTAGCGGGCAGGATGTTCCTCCATACAATGAAGTGCTCACAGTCGCTCTTGCCAGACCAGTAAGTGAATGATTTCAAGCCTGGTGGGCAATACTTGTGTCCATGCGTAACACAGACAGACCACAGTAGTAGGCAGCTGCATGTAATTTTGAACTCCACTCATTGAACTGTAATAAAACAATATAAGCACTGCTTGGGGGAAAGATTGGATGCAGTTATCCTTACACAGGGCTCGGGCATATGAAAGCAGCGCTGGCTGACAAGAGGATTTTGAGATTTGATTTTGATTGAATTGCAGAATTGAACAGGCCAGGAATGTCAGTGGAAGGCTAAATGCCTGTAGTGCCATAAAGTTTTATTCATGTGAGGCTTTCCAATATAAAGTAGGTGGATTATTGGAGAAGGTGTCAAGGGACATGAAATAGAAGTGCCCAAAACGTAAAATGTGGGTGTAAGGGTAAAATTACTTCTTGCTTAGTACATAATTAGCTCACAAAAATGTTCTGGGTAGTTGTTTGTTTATTCTTCAACCTTTTTAAAGCTAATTCATTACACAATATAAAATAATAGTCTTTGGC
>VFFE01007917.1:166924-189578 GCA_008921705.1 Burhinus oedicnemus | reverse complement strand
AAAAAAAAAAAAAAAAAGGAAAAATCCACAGGATATGAACACTCAGCAGACACTGAAAACTATTATGCTCAAAAACAAGAGCGGGATGTGTATTCACATACCACAACACACTGACTTATTTCATAGCTCAGTAATGCATACGTAATTAGAGTCAAATTTGCATAGGACAGCTGATATCCAAATTTGTATGGCATTAGAGACAGCTTCACTCGTTTGCAGTGAACTATGAACAGTAAATAAAGTTGCACAGAAGACTGGATGCGGGTTAGCAGAAGTGTGCTGCGTTTTTGTGCCCAAATTCCTTATCCATTGACAGACCTCTGTCTTGGTGAACATTTTCCCTAAGCATACTCTAAATCACGTATATTATGACTGCAGGAAAATAATCATAGCTTTATGCCACATCCATTCACTTGGAATTATAAAATAAACAGTGAAATGGCCTTATTACGAGCTCTTTTTTTCTGTTTTAAATTGCATTTTTTGGAAAAGAGCTTGTTCTGTTAATCTCGCTTTAACCAAGAACGCAAATACCTTTCTATGTGTGTATTTTATAGGGAGGTAGTGTATGGTGCATACAAGACTGTCAAATTGAGATCTCAAATTACCATAAAATATAAACTTACAAAATTGTATTTAAAGAACAGCGTATATTTATGTTTTCTGAACTAGTTGCCTGTGAGCTACGTGTTCTTCATTTCGGTCCTTCCTGATTGAGCTCACATGTATGTTTAGGTAGTATTTATGTAAAATTGTCTTTTTTTAAAGTCCAAAGGAAACACCCAAATGGTTGTTACTTTGCAGATTTTAATTATTATTTTTGGAATCTTCTGTTGAGAGTCTGGATTTGTAAATTCTTCAGGAAAGAAATGCCACGTTCAGTGTTGGTGGTAATTCTCCAGGGATTTGTTAAACTTTTATTTACCACATGTTCCCCAAATCACAGTGTTATTTTGTTATTATTTAAGTTTGCTGAAAGTAAATGTCTTGAGAATTTGCCTAATTGAATAGCAGTTTATTTCTGATGAGTTGCTTTGAAGGAAAAGGATAAAAAAGCTTCTCCCCCCCCCTTCATACCAGCTATAGTCCTTGAATTATGTGTGGTAGAGATGCTGTAGTCAATAGAGCGACTTTTCTTTTCTTCCTCCCCCTCCCTTTCCCCCTCTGGCTTTTTTTTTTGGTAGGATTTCACAGCAGAACGTAATGCAAGGAGTTGGGTTGGGGGGGGCCATGCATGAGTATCGTGGCATCCCGGCTGTGCGGATGGGATGAGGATGCTGCGGCCTTTTCGGAGCTGATGCAGGAAAGTCAGGATGATGATGAAGTCAGGAAAGCTCTGCTGCCGCCCCATCCCTGCCACCCCATCCCGAAGTAACACCCTTATCCACCTCTCAGTCCTTTGTTAAAAGTAACCCTGAGCAAACTCCCGTGTTTCTTCGGAAGGAGGAACGAGTCGTGTGGCCTCCCAAGTTCAGGGTTTTTTTTTTTTCACTCGTGGGCGTTTTGGTTGATTTTACCTAAATGGCAGCTCCTTCGCTGGCAGGCGCGGGCTGCGGATGGGGCTGCCAGGGCTCACGCCACCGCGTGCAGCAAAGCCAAAATATTTACAGTCACCCGGCAGCAGAGAACCAAGAACTTTGAACCCAAGATACTAAACCAGCTTTTTTGAAACTTTTACATTATCTCCTGAGTTGTAGTAACTTCTTAAAGTTTAAGAAGTGGGGTTTCTTTCTCTTCTGTTCACTTTCTTTCATTTTATTGACGGTACTAATTATTTCCTGCTTAATACTTAGGCAGTGGTAGGTTATTTAGACCTGCAAGTTAAATAGGTGAGTTTTAGACAGCTGTTAAATATTACTTTTATTTAAATTCTGTAATGTTTAGTTTAAAAATCTCTTTAAAATACAATTTCAAAATAGTAATACTGAAACCTGCAACAAATGTATTATGTTTTAGAAGATTAAATATGAAGTAATAATCAAATACATTTTTCTGTTGACATTTTAAAGAAAATCAGCCCAAAGATCGAACTGAAGTTAGCTCTTTCAGTTATGTTAGAGTATGTGAAAATTGATAAGCTTTAGCTACCAATGACCTCTTCTGTAGATGAAGAGTTTAGTTTCCGTTTTCATTGGGATGGGGCTGAACGGTTAGTTTCAGTTATTCCTTTGGTGATTCAATAAAAACTGAGAAATTAGTGTGGAGCTGAAAAGAGGACACCTTGTTCTCCTTTTCCAGTCTAGGGATAAAGCAAAGCTGGGAGAGGATGAGATCCAGTACTGCTGAGATCCTAATTTATTCACTTTTCTTACAACAGATCATGTTCAGTAAGTGTTTTACATGCATAAATGCATAAACTTATTATGTATCCAGCATATTTAAGTAACTTTCATTTAATAAATAAAAATGTTTTTTCATTTTGTTGCAGTTCCACTTTGCAACCAAATGAAGATAGATACAAATAACAAAATTACTAACTAATAAAAGTAGTCGTAGTTTCTAACTTAGTCATAACCTTGAACTTAGGGATACAAATGAATGTGAAAATAACCTGTTTTCTTGTTTGGCAGGGAGAAAAGTTAAGCTTAATGAAAAGGTCATATTTTATTAAGTTGCTAACCAATTACAATCAATCTTTCTTTAAGAAAATAAATATAAAAGTACAAATGTAAACTAAGATTAAAATCAATGATTTAAACCATGTTTCCTGCTTTCTGATATACACCGTGATTAAAATCAGTGATTCAAATCGCTTTGATTTAAATCAAGCTCATGCTCGGGGTGGATTAGCTTGTGGTCACCAACGTCATCTCTCTGAAGATAAAGGCAGCAAGTCCAAAGTGCCTCTTCGGTCACTCGGCCTCAGCTGTGTGCAAGAGATCCGTGCTCCATTAAATGGGCAGGATTCCCGTTATCACCCCACACAGCTCTCGGCTCCTTTCCGAGAGGATCTGTCTGAGTTTAAGGGCTTGTGGTAGGTAAGGCAGAGCTGAGTCCCTGGGGGACTGGGGTGGCTTTAGGCCGTTGGTTATGGAAATGCAGGAGCTCAGACCCCTACCCCCTGTGCATCACGTACCCCTCCCGTGCAGGCAGCATCCCCGTCGCTTTCTGGCCTCCCTGCTTGTTCCTGGAGGGATTTTCTCGCCGTTCCCAGTTGTGCTCAAGTTTCCCCAGCAGTTCGGCTCTCCCGTGTCCCTCAAGCCCATCTGAGGACCTGGCACAGGCACCAATTTGCATTAGCTCTCGGAAAGTTTTTTTTTGGCGAATAGGTTCTCCCAGGTAAAGAGCAAGTATTAAGGCTTCTGTTATCCTTTCCTCAAAAGCTCCTGTGCCAAGGTTGTGTCCCTCGCAACAAGTTTGTTTTTGCACGGGAGCCATGGTCACCCTCTCATTCAGACCATGGTGGAGCCCTACCCTTCCCACTGGCTTTAACGCCAGCTTTTTCTGGTTCCCTTCTAGGCATCCTGCAGAATAGGTAGGAAAAGTGTGAGCTTGGCTACACAAAACCCTCAGGAAGAGCAAAATACACGTTTTTTGCCCAGAAGTTTTTGGCACAGGGGCAGTGGTGGGGATCAGTAGAGCCCTGCCTCGGTGGCTGGTGGAGAGGAGCTCGTCTCGTAACAGCATAGATCACATCTTCCCTTGACAGGGTCTGAATGTTAAAGAAACCCAACATAAACCTCGATACGCTTTGGGTCAGAGATGTCAAGTAGAGCAGATTGCATTCAAGTTGGACATAAATTCTTTAAAATGCCCATAAAGATGGGTCAACGGTCCTTGCGTCGGTAGAAGTCTGTTTAAGCTTGTATGCTGTAATTGTTTCCATATGATGGCCTCTTTGAACACACAGAGTGGAAATCCTTCGCAATGTGCAGAAGTTGAGAAAAACAGGTGGAATTTATTGTAATAATGTTTCTAGTTGTAAGTTCTCAAAATAATTAGCTTGATTTAGCTCTCTCATTTCTGTCTGTATTCCAGACTATGTCCAAGCCTTTTATGGAGCATAAATAGTTCTTTCGAGTAGTGTTGGCAGCCAAACACTCATGCTGTAAGAATAAGGCAGACGGAGACCTTCCACCAGCGCTGGATGAAGTCAGCTCTCCTGAAGGAGGCAGATGTTTTGGCAGAAGAACGTGCCATGTGTTTCTCGAGTCAACCATCGTAAATTTGCAAGCAGTTGGTTCTTAAACAGAAAGGTTACTTTTTTTTTGCCTTCTTACATTGAGGGATAACTGGTAGTGGACTGATCCTATTAGCTAATGGTATTTAGACCACATGGCTGAAGTGCACCATTACGAGTGAATGAAGTTAACGTCAGTATGTGTATTTTAACACAGTCAAGTTTCCTCAGCAGGTTTTCCCAGGCTTAATCCATGCTAATTTATTCTTCTTACATTCTGACTGTAGTGACTATCTTGAGACAAATCAGATGAACGGGGTCAGATTTTTAGCTGGTATAAGCTGACACAGTTCCTTAATTCTGCAGTCGGTGGAGCTGTCCTGATTTACGCCAGCCGGGAGTCGAGGCTGGGGCGTCTGTCTAGGTGTCTGCCACTTAGCTTAGCCTGGTACTAGCCGCTAACTAAGTTGGAAAAAATCAAATACGTTCGTACTGCAACAGGAAAGCATCCAGGGAAATACTCAGAAATGGGGCTCAGGCATGTGTGGGACAGAAGCTGTAGGGACTGTGGGATGCAGTGAGGTAGGACTGAGTCCCAGGGAGATGTAATTTATAGAGCTTTGATTTGTAGCTGGAAATCATGCACTACTGGAAATATCAGTGTGTCCACTAATATCCACAGCTGATATTTCAGATTTGCTCTGGAACGTTTAAGATTTCTTTGCATTAAGAATGGATGCAGCTTGAGGTTTTCCTGTACACATGACTGGGTATATAAAATAAATACAGAACCCAAGTACGAAATATAGCCATATGGAGCGGGTCATAAGACGGCACAAGAGAGCAATCTTGCCTAATCAGGGTGTGAACCCACGGGATCTGTCTTCTGGGATGTGTCCCCTTGGAGAAGAAGATGCCTGGTTGTGGTGCGATGTGCTGTGCGCTTAATAGGTGGTGTTGCCTGCTTGGTCCTGTGGAAAACCACCCTCCAGTGGTGCCCGGTTGGGCTCTCAGAGCCTGGAGACTCTCTGACTTTCTGGCTTGGCTGATATTTGATTCATTCTTCAACGTGTTGGTTCTTTCCTTGCAAGTGGCTTTGTGTGGTTCGGTCTTAGCAAGGAGCTACTGCTACCTGTTGGGACGTTCTTATTGTGATACCCATTATCTCCTGGGGTTTTTTTGAGGGGTTTGGGTTTTTTGTGGGTTTTTTTTGTTGGTTGGTTGGTGTAAAGTTTGAAATGAAGCTGAGCAGTGTCCTGGAGACTGTGTTGAGTTTTCAGCTCCGGTGAGATATGAAGTTTGTCAGCCTCACCAGAGCAATACCTTTATTGTGGTTGCTTTGGGGGGCAGGCCACTAGCTAATTCATGTGCACCGTGAAGGATGGGGTGGGCGCATGTGGGTAGTAAGTGATTTGTAGCATTCGCTCTTCGCTTTTGAAGCGAGCCCACTTTGGCTCCAAGTTCAGAAATAATACACCTAAGAATAAATAACCACACTAAAACCAGAGATCATTTGAAGAAAACTAAGGTGTCAAAACCACACCAGGTACGCTTTTGCAAAAGGCAGTGCAGAAGTTTTAGTGCTGCTCTTTTAATATTCAAGATTTTATCTTGAAGAGTTATCTTTAGAAAAATAAACGTTCTCTTGGAATCGGCGATACAAAACCTGCGGTACCGGCTGCAGTATGCTTATTTCTCTAGAGAGGCTGTAGAGAAGAGGGCGATGATCACCTCAGCAGCTTGAGACCTCCACAGCGTACGTCGGTCTGATGCCGGTTCATTTGCTGAAAGAAGCTGAAAACTCTGCAGCAGAGGAAAGCTCTGTCTGGAACAAGATTTTTTTTTTTTTTTTAAATAATAATAAAAAAAAAAATCAAACTTCCCCTTTGTGATTTATGATCCCTCTAACAATGCCACTTTCTCAAAGCCATGCATCATACACAAACAATGGGCCGCATAGAAAAGCGTGCTCCCCGGAGTATTACCAAGCATGTAATTTTGTCTTTAAATTCTTCAGAGTGAATTGTAAGAACATGACTTCATAGGAACCTTTGAGACATTACAGCTTTTAATAATGCTTTGCTGCTACATGTAGTACTTCATTTTTACTTTTATTAATTAAATTGCTCCTTGCGTGCGTGTGCGGCGGGGAGGTGATCCCGTGCATCCCGGCACGCCCAGGCGGGCTGCGGCTGCCAAGGTCTTTTCTCCCCTCCTGAAGGTGAGGGGGCTTCACCCTGCTTTGCTCTGATGGGGGTTCATGAGGGTTTTCCACCAGTTTTTTGGCTCCGGGACAAGCGCCGTCTACCCTGTCCCTCCATCCCTTGGTGCCTGCGGGTGCCGGTTGGCGTGCCCACGAGAGGGTGCGCACGAGAGGCAGCTCCTCTTCTTCTTCTCCATCATCAGCTCGTTCAACATACCGTGGGGTGTGCAACGTTCCCACCCCTCGCAGGGCTCACGTGCACGAACCAAGTTAGCTCCTGCTTGCGCTCTCCTGCCCGGGATTGCTATCCTTTCGCATCTTTGATCTTTCCAAATTTATATATATGTTTTCATAAGTTTTCCAGAAAATTGAGGTCAAACTTATTTCATCCTGTAACCCCTTCACCACCCCCCACCCCCTCCATACTCTTATTTTTTTATTATTTCTTTTTTTTTTAGCAGACACATCTTGCATTATGTAAAACAGAGGTGAAGAAACATCTTTAGTAAATCTGAGTTGCCTTTCTGCCTGCAGCAGCAGGGTTTGGATCTGGCTGCTTATCTAATAAAGGGTGGAAGCTGCACTTTTTACAGCTTTTTGTAGCACAGTTTGTGGGCTTGCCCGTAATAATACAATTATGAAGGTTAACAGGAAAAAACTGGGTCCAGGAGTGATTCCAGGCAGCTGGCAATGCCGACGAATTGGAAGTGCACCACCAATGAAAACTGCAGTGAAAAGCAAATTAAACCTCCTATCTGCCATCTCACTCGCTTTTCTCTGCTTTCCTGTTTGGACTTGAAAGGTGATTGGAGCCAAGGCAGTGACAGTTGACGGAAGTGCTGCAAGGAGAGAGTATTTATTTACAGTGAATCGTGGTGATGCTTGTTCAGGATGCGGTTTCACGCAGGATGTTCTGTCCCCACCCCCGGTTTGATCATTTCTCCAAAAAAAAAAAAAAAAAAAAAAAAAAAAAAAAAAAGCCCTGAGTCATAGCTCAAGATTCACAAATACAGGATTTAAAGTAGACCATCATATGACTCCAGGAGATCGCAGAAAGTATCAAAGCTATTTGCTTAGAATAAATGATAGCATTAGCTCAGCTAGGTATTTTCCAGTATCTCAAATGACATTTTGTAAAGATGCACTTTTCTGACAAACAGCATGGTTTCACCAGTTGTCACCATAAAAATCTAAATGGCAAAATCAAAATTGAACTACAGCTTTTTTAGTATGGAATAAGGAAAACAAACATCTACTCTGTTTTCTGCCTCACTAGTTTGGGGGTTTTAATGTATTAAACTAAACAATGTGAAAAAACACTATTTTAAAGCACTGTTCTAACATTATCCATGTCTCTGAGCCACCAAAATTAAGCATGTACAGGACTATGATTAAATCAAACACAACACCACGTCGTAACACTGTTAAAAAGCCAGGCTGAAAGGGGTCTTTTCTGGTTTGAAACTGAAGGCTGGCCTTAGCAATAAAACTCAAGACCATTTAAGATCTCTTTAGATCATGAATGTCTGTATCAAACTTACCCCAATAAGACAAAGTACTTCACCACATTCCCTAGACACAGTAATATTATAAACAAAAATTAATACTATTAAGTGGGTATAAGTTTGGAGTCTTGAAACTATTCTGTCATTAACATCCCCTACATAATTATACCACAAGTCTTCCTGGGAAAAAAAAATAGTAAAGAAAAAAGAGAAAGAAGCTAAACACTTATGAGGCAAATATGCCAAAGTTGTCCGACACACACATGCAGCTCTAAGCACCTTTACATAGACATACAACATTCTCAACAGCTGATTTTGTGTGAAAGCAGGTGCCAAAACCCTGACACAGAAGAACAACAAACGCCACAGCCTCTCGGCTTTCAGCTCGGAACAAGTCCTAGCCTGCTTCTCCAGTCCCATTCCAACCAAAACTTAGCTCTGATTTTCCCTACCTCTTCATACATGCTCAGGCCTCCAGCAAGTTCCACACAGTGTTACAATGAACTCATACTCCCTGACAAAAATGAGGTTATTGCGCCTGGTTTTCTGCTTTCAATGTTTCTGCAAAATATGCTTCTTTCAAGGACTAACCCAAAGTCCAGCAGAGCCAAACTAAAGATTTCCACCAAGGGCAAGCCACCTTGCAGCCCAATTCACAAAGCAATTTAGCAGGCCCATGGCAGCCCCCCCCCAAGATGAGACACTCCAGGAGCTCTCCATTCCAACTCTGCAAAATGCCATACACAATTACAACAGGATCCATACCAGGACCTCTGCTTGTTTTAGTACCAATGTGTTACTGGAGCAGTAATTCTGTACATTCAGAAGTACAAGTCTTCATGAGGTTTACACACCGAAGCAGCAGGACTGGTGGGGAAAAAGAACTCGTGCTCCATTCTTTGTCACAACTTTTCCAAGCTGGAGAACACCAACACAGTGTGCAATTGCTAATCATTTCCTCCCTCATTCACTGCTCAAACACTTCACTGAAAAAACACTGCACACAAAAACTGAAGCTGCCTGCACCAGACACTGTCTAAAGGAAGTACCCTAATTATGCCTATTTTAAGGATTTACATTTAAATTTCAGCTTCAAGACAGCTGGGCTCCTCTCAGGGGAAAACCAACAGCAGCACAGTAAATCCTTCAGGCACGTTCCCCCTGCTTTTCTTTCCAAGTTGCTGCTGCGGGGTTTTGCAATGGTTGAAGACACCATCAACACACAACAAAAGGATATTCTAGCCTCTCTGGGTAATGAACTGTTAATGTAAGGAAACCTGCCTAACCTGGGGCAGTAGCTTTCAAGAAGTAAGATTTATTTTTCCTCTCCCCAAGGGTAAAATAAGAAATACCATGTAGCCTTTCAGATTCTGAGAGATTAGAAAATGAAAAGACTTACTGAACAACTTGATCCACCCTTTCAAGACAGTTGTTCCATATTCATGTGGCTGCCCCATATCATGTGGTAGGGTGTCATTGGCTTGTCTTTAATAAAATACAAACACTTCCATTGCATAATGCAAGTTAGTTGGTCTTGAACAAGGATCTCAGCTGCAGAACCAACCCCACAGGTAGTAGCCTTAAAAACTAAAGTGATATTTAAAACAAGTTTTTTGAGGTGGACTCCTCAGAATGCACTGTATGAAATTCACAATAGGCTTTGATATCAACACTAACAAGTAATTAAATAGATATTTCAATGATAAGTGTTTTCAAGTTGTGCTTATCAACATTTTAATATGAAAGCGACAAGAGATACACTGTTGGAAAAGCAGCTGCTCAAAGAATATACAGGATAAAAGCCAGCAATCCTATTATTATTCCATCAACGTCACAAGAACGGAAGTAATAAACAACCTATTCAAGCTTCCTGTGGATGCTCCAAAGCGCTTGTAAGGAAGGCAGTTTACACAGCCCCTGGACTAGCAAAGTTTCTTCTTCCCTTCTTATTCCCATAACGTACCTAAAAACCTTTCAAAGCAGGGCAGCGAGCAGGTTAGCAGTGCAAGATGGTATCAATCGGTCCCAGATTCAGCAAGAGCTGGGAGACAAGAGCCGCTGATTCACAGAAACAACTCCCTCAAGAAGAGGTATCTCCCATCTTCCAGTGCAGCAGTGAGACAGCCAAAACTTACCCACACAGCTCAGTACTGCCATGCCTCTTTTACCTGCCGGAGTAGGCAGGTGAGTACAGGGAATGTAGGAGGGAATGCAGTTTCCTCACGCTCACTTCTGTGCACCCACACAGGGCCAGCCAGAATTCCTGTCCCACCACATACCACCAACTGCTGCTGACTGGTCACCAACACAGAAAGGGTTTGTGTGCTAGCACAGTTCTTCCCAAACCTTTATTTCCCTACTGATAGTCTCAAAATTTACTTGGAAATTTAAAAACTTTCGAGATTGTCCTTTCTGGAATGCAGGCACACTGAAGGGGAAACATGAAACAAAATTAAATACAGGTAAAACAGTAGTGTAAGATATTGAGTCAGGCTTCTATAAATCACAGTCCAAACCACACAGTCCTATCCTGCTAAAAGTCTGAGCAATCTTTATCTGTTACACACATCAATATTCAGAGAAAAGTACATAATGCCAGCTGCCATTGGGAAGCAGAATAATACTGGTTCCACGCTTCTGCCATTGCTCACAGCTCTGCTGTCTCCTGCCCACCTGCCACCACCCTGGCCTGCTTTGTGCCTCTGACTGAAGTGCATGGGCTCTTTTGTTCGTTGCCTTGAAAATACCACCTATAGTATTTGAGCCCTAACATTTCAAGTAGCTCTAATTCAGCTTTCAGCTCAGTTCTTTGTCCTCTAAAAATAACTTACATTTAATTGCAACTGGCTACAATTTTCTAATTCTTTGTGACCCCAAACCTCTAAATCTATTACCTACAGACAGCCACAGTAATCCTTAATGAAGGTATGGGTATGATGCAGCATGCGAGGGGCCATCTGGTTGCCAGGTGTTTCCTGGCTTAGCTTTTCCTCACAACACACATCCCTCCTTCTCCTCTAATTCCAAGGAAGGCAATTTCTACCTCAGGACACTCCTTCATTAAAGACACAGGCAAGGGCTTTATGGCAAGTCAGCTGCAGCACAGCAATGTTCAGAGCCTGCAGCAGAAAGCCTGGAAGGGCTGTTTATTACCATACATATCTCCCTGTGACTACCAGCAAAAGACTGCACCAAGTGTATTTCTGACTGTTAATAGGAAGGGAGCCAAGTGCAACATTTTCACTGTAACCCTATGTCTTGTGTCCTTCACTCAGAATAAAAAAAAAAAAAGTTAAGAGCAGTTTATTAGAACAGGACCATTTATATAAAAAGCAGGTGATTTAAAAAGTACTCGGCAAGATTCACAACTGGTGTAATTTGTCTTTTAAGGAGCAACACAACCTATTCAGGGAGGTTAGATCTGTGATCTTTATTCTCAAAATGGAGCATTAACTTCCTTAAAATCCCTGTCTTTCAGACAGGTAAAGGCCTTTCAGCTCTCAGATAGACGTTCCTGCCCCTCCCCTTCACCAGCGCTCTGGAGCATTTTAGAGACCTGGACTGGTAGAAAGTAAGTAATTTTTGCATTGCCCTGGCTCAGATTCCTGACCTGGTTTCCCACGGGGTCGGGCAAGGACCAGGCACCATGAGAGCAAACAGGTGCAGGACCCCACAGCACCATCTGAGATAAACCTTGACTGCCAAGAAATGGCATCCCAGACTACCAAACTCGAAGGCTTCTCCTGGTTCCCACTATTGCACTAAAATTTAGTTTGCATAAAGCACCTCACATTTCAGGCTAAACCCAGCAAACATTTACTTGGGCACTTGCAGTAGTCTGTTCTCAGGAATGGTTTCAGACTGGTTATATACAAGTACCAGGGTCAGTGGACATGCATAGCAAAATTTTCTTGGTATTTCTCATCAGGGTAGGGAAAACTGATTTCTGCCACAGCAAAGAGGAAGGGCCTTGTGACTCCTTCCAGTGTACAGAAAGGGACCCTGTGCTGGGGAGCTCCAGAGAGTCAGGCTTGATGCTCCTGCTGTCCTCAAGAATTAGTAGGATAAGAAACGGCAACTGCTACTGCTTAGCAGACACACAAGGCAGAAATGTCTACTCTGCCCTAGCAGCCAGGAACCTGCTTTCCCAGGCTCGGGCATAAATGCAGTACCCAGCAGAGCCACAGCCTGTAGGCCACTCCAGCAGCCCACAGCCCTTGGCACAGTCTGTAGGTGCCCTAGGGCTCACTGCCTATGGGGATGTCAGGCCCTAATCAAATTATTGGTGGATACGGAGAGGGTGATTTTGCAAAGACAAGGCTGAAATTTGCCCATGAAATCCCCACAGGAATCATTTCCAAGCCAAGAAGAGCTTCTCCAGTTCTACTGTGGATCAGGACCTAAGCAAACGGGACAAGCTAAAACCAAAGCCAACAACGCACCCGTGATGGACATGCCAGAGGCTCTCACCACTTGCCCAAAGCCCCACCAGCTGGCATGCACTGCCCACCCTATGGCTGTCTTGCCCATGATCTAAGACTCCCATAAGGTCCTCTTCTGAGGAGCAACTCCTCATTACAAAACAAGGTCCAGCAGGAGAATATCACAGGTTCTTTTTTCATGGTTTCATCTATATAGTGGGTTTCTTATTTATGTGGACCTCTGTGCAGAGCTATATTTCAATGCAAAATGAGTGACGAAAGTGAAAAGCAACAAACAGAAAGACAGAAACACTTAAATGCAGCCAGAGCAACAGTGGAAGGGAAAATTGCCCAGTACCACAGCCAGTTGTGAAGGATTTTCAAGTTCATCTGCGAAGTCCAGCATCACAGAAAGGGAAATATTAACAAGCAACCAGAGACACAGCACCTTTATTCTTGAGGCACGCTTGCTCATTTGACTGTTTGCATATTTTAATATCTTTTAAAAGGAAAGTTTCTGCTAGAAATTATTTTCACAAGCCTCAAAACATTCTTCAAAGAGCTACTCATGTGCTTAGTAACACAGGCATGGGGCAGGGCTTGTTTACTAATCTAGGAGGATTACACTGCAACCTAGATCATGCCTTGCCTGCAGGTAAGGCCAGTAGAGCAAACAAATACACCAGACTTTCCAACTGTGAAGGCATGAGGGGAACAGAATCCAAAAGAAAGTTATGTTTATATCATGTTTGGATGGGGAAAAGAGATGAACATAGGGAGACAGCTGCTTCTTTATATCTGTTGTTCAACAGTCTCTGGAAATCCTGGATAGGCAAATTCTATTCCTACTGTTGTGTCAGCTCTGAAACCTACCAGCTACAGCTGAAACAAGTCTCCACAGCTAGTTTTTCAAATAAAAACATAACACATGCCTCTGACCTCTCTTTTTGCCTTTTTAATGCGTGCATAGATCACTCCCCCACTGGAGGAAAACTCATTTTTCACTTACCTTCCCTCTCTCTCCCTTAGGCAAGTGAGAGCCACCAAAACATTGCCAGAGAAAACACAAAAACACACTACATGTAAAATATCCATTCTCTTGCCCATTCCAGCACACAGACAGGTCACTTAACTCCATTGCATACTGGAATAAGTAATGTCACTGGGGCTGATCTTGCAATAATTTAAAGCAGAGAAGAAAATTCCACCCTCTTCAGAAAAAAATTACTACTTCTATCAGTACATAAAATGAATTAGAAACAAAAATAACTCAGATCTTTCAAGTGACTGAAACCTCAGACCTGAAATTCACCTGAGAACGGCAGGGCAGTATCAGCAAAACAAATCACCTGGTGCTGACCACAGTCAGAAGTATTTCAGAGGAATGACCCATAATGCCAACTGTGCAATACCATGTCTTCAAGGAAATTGTTCTTTCTGATTCCAGTACTAAACATAGCTTCATGTCCTGAAGTATGGAAAACATTAGGTTTGCGCAATATTTTTCCCCAAGTATTTATTCCCTCCTCCTGCTTGTAATAGGCTGTAAACAAAATTCAGTCCTAAACTACTTAATTCAAAGTGTAAACAAGTTAGTTACACGTTAGTACAGCTTTCACCATCACCATGTTGCTCTTCCATCACTGGAAGAAAACAGAAAATTCATGACCGCACCCAAAAAAGGAGTACCTGCCTTAAAACAGCCAGTAGCATTTTCATCTGCTGGCTCAGGAAGATACACACCTTGCACCAATTAAACTGCCATTGTCAGCATCTTTTTTTTTAAAAAAAATAGTTACAATCAAGGGCTACTCTCTCCTAAATAGCAGTGTTCTTATTCAGTTGTGCTGCAAGACAACAAGCAGAATCAAGTTCATAAAGAGACTGCAAATCAAGGAATAAGGCATTGTTTCAGCAGATACTAATTGACTTACTATCAGCGTCTCAAAGCCTGAGCTTGTGGTAAGGGCTTCAAAAACAACTCGGTCCAGATGAACCAAAGAACAGAAGACCCCCATGATTACAGATGCTTGCTGCACATCAGGCAACAACAGCAGCACCTGCACAAGTCAGGGCAGGTCAGTGCTGGCATCCTGATACCAGTTTTACCATCTAAACAAACACGGAACTATTCAGGCATCTGAAGAATCAATATCATAAATATGACTAAAATGAGAAAATGTGTTTCTAACTTCCGAGTGCCTGTAATTATCAATTAAAACTTTGCACCATATTATTAATTCCACTTACTGCTAACAGTGATGCTGCAAGCGTACAGTGGACCAAAACAAGTGAAGACAAAAAAAAAGCCTAACTGAAGTCAGGTTTATTTGCCTCTAGAAACAGTTTTGTACTAGAGGTCATTAAGTGAATGCAATTTGACTACACCTTTTTTTTTTTTCAAAAGCATTCCACAAAAAAGTTTCTCAACTACTCATATTGAAAGGCACATTTAAGAGTATTTTTAATCTTGCATTCAGAATACTGACAGTGTTTTAAGCTACACTAGTAGCATGCCATTTAAAATGATCTAACCTAAAGGATTGTAAGTATTATCCATAAATCACTGCCGCTAATTTTGGCAAACTATGTGGAATATAAAATTATATATATTAATTTGTCATATTACAAAATGCCTTTTATTCAAAGTCTTAGACATAAATTTATTATACACTGTAACAGATAGTACTGGGTAACATGAAATGCTTACATTCAATATCTTGCTAGGTCTTATTCAGAAGCACAACCAGCTCTCTATACACTCAAAAGCTTAACTTTGCAGAACAACATGGAATGAAAGCTCTTATTTACCACACACTATCCCTCGCTGTTTGGAATGAATCACGTTAACTGTTCCCTGCCCCCCCCAGAGACATTTGTTTTTCTTCTTTTTTTTTTTTTTTTAATTACTCTCTCACATATGTTTGCCAACTTTCCCTTTCTTACTCCAGAAAATATATATATTTTACCTCCCTAAACAAAAAGAAATATACAGTTTCCTTCCTCCTGATTAATGGGTTTCTTCATTTTCCTGGCAGAAATTTTCTTTATGGGACATCAGATCAATCATGTTATAAAAGACAGGGATGGGGACAAAAAACTAACTTGCCACTTTCCTTCCAGACACACTTAGCCCCAACCCTAAATGCCAGGTCTGCTCTGGACTCCTTGCAACACAGATGGTAACTGTCAGGTGTATTTTGAGCATGCTGACAGCCTGTGAAGAGCTTCCTTAGGACCAAACTCTGCCCTGATTGAATCAGTGCAAATCAAGAACAACCCATATAAATCTGGAGGAGCTGACTCTATTAATTCAGAAATCTCCCTCCTATTCTTGTGGCTATCTCTCTGCACCACATATTTTCTAATACAGATGTGGGGGAGCGCTGAAGGAGGTGGGGTAATTCTGCCAGTCAGGGAGCAGCTTTGGGCCAGCACACCTGGCTTCATCTCCGATTCTCTCCCACCTCAAGGTACAGGTCAACAAGCAGGATGTGAAGTGAATGACCGAACACCCAGACCACCCCTTGAGGAGCAAGCATCAATCTCCTTTTCCTTTGCAAACCATTCAACTCCACCCCTGCATCTCTCTTTTGAGCCCCTGGATTTTTTTCCTCAGCCGCCTTGAACGTTTTCTAATCGCTGAGGGAAATAAAAGCTAGTATTGATTTCATCATGACTCGAGGGAAGCAGGCAAATGCCTAACCGTGTGAACACGCTCTTGCTGCAAACAGGAGCAGCAGCCTGCCTGCCCACCACACCCTGCGACACAACCACCAAACAGCAGCTTGAGACGCCTGAAAAGCACGTCAGGCACCAGCAGACAGGGATTTGTCAGCAAGAGGCACCCTGCACGTGAACATACAGCTGCTGTTAATCAAGCCATAGTCACAGTAGCTCAAACAAAGGTAGCAGCTCTGCTTTCTGAGTGATACCGCATGGCCAGAACAGGAGTGGGTGCCCAAGCATACCTTACCCGATCATGTGGAAGCAGCTGCAAGAATGGGACTGGGGCTTTAAAAGGCTGTGTGGTCTCTTCAACCCACAATTGGCCAGGGGACAGTGGAATCATGTTAACATTACCAAGTGTTGGATGTCAACGCTGGGAGTCATTACATTGCAGTGCACAGCCTCGGGTCCAGAGTCCAGACAAATTCCCCAAGAGGGGATCAGATCTTTCTGCTCAGACCTGGAGGTCACAGAAAGGCTGCTGGAGAAAACAGAATAACTTGGCACACAAACAGCTGGTTAGCTAGAACAAGCTAACCAGCTTTCCAGCTAACCAGAATTCAGATCCAGACCTGAACCCTCCTTAAAGTCAAAGGACTTTGAACACACACTTTCAGCCCATTTCACAGCAAACACAGAAAAGAGGCTTTCCTCACAGTCCCCCTCAGTCTCTGAGCTTTCACAGAGGTTAAGGGGGTCCTTGCACTTCAGGTCTGGCACCGTGCAATTGCCTGCACTGGCTTAACAAGTTATACAGATATCTTCTACAGAAAATGAGGACAACAAGAAAGTCAGAGAGACTTAGCTCTACCTCAAACCCAGACAGGGTTCCTCTGGGCACAGCCTGGACAGGACCATGGTTGAGCTATGAAGGGAAGGAAGCCTATCAATGCAGATCTTCACTCACAGCCAGCAGATCTGGGTTTCTGGCCCAGCAGTAAAGCACCCAGGTCATTTTTGAAGGTCCACAGCACTTTCTACTGTTCATCTCTGGATCAAATTTGGACCAAGGCTGGAGTTTTCAAAAGCATAATCCTAACTCTGTTCTGAACCCTTACAATATTCCTATCCTATGTTCTTATTTTGAGATATTTTCTAACTTCGTTCATCCAAGATCAGAACTTCAGCAAAAGTGGCGAGTTTTACACGGTGAAGCAGCTCTAACAGATAATGTATGTTCCTCAAAATAGAACTGACAGCTCTTAGTTTTAAACCAGAAACCAGCCCCTATCATTCTCTCCAGAAAATAAAGTGAAAAATATAGGGTTAATTGAAACAATGGGTCTTATAATTAAATACTGCCAAGTTAGATGACACGATTGGACTTCTGATTTGTTTTGGGTTGGTTTTTTTAATGTTGTTTATCCAGAGGTTGCATACATTTTAAATCCAGCTAATTTTGCAAACAGCTCTTGAAACTTAGTTTAAATCTCCCTCGGGACAAAAACGACAAGTTTCACAAACAGAAAAGTAAGTTTTCATAGACTCAAGTCACTGGAAGCTACTGCAATCTAGCTGCATTACAGTTAGTAGAAGTACAAACAGAAAAATCCTACTTCTTGCCAGGGGCTTGACCAACATGAGACAATAAATATTTCTCAGATCCCCCCACCCAAGAGTGCCAGTTGTAAATGAAGGAGCAGAATTTGCCAGAGGGGCTGAATTCTACCTACAATTCCATAACTTAAGAATTCACAGGTATAAACTGATTATTTTTCTGAAGGGGAAAAGTACCCCAGATTTTCAATAATGAGAAAACAGAGCTGAAAGGGACATTGTCTTTTTCCAGATGGAGTGAGTCAGGTGCAGATTCAATGAATTCAACACAGTTATATTGATTTTCTCCACTTAACACTCTTGCTTGTAATAGGGCCATTGTCTCCCTTGTACTATATGAACGTACAGATACACATATATATTTTATCTAGAAGATGGACACCATGTGCTAAAATAAATAAATACTTATTACACCACAGAAAGTTAGAAATACACGTTTAAAAAATGCTAAAAGAGAAACAGTATATTGTAACATTGGTCAATATTATCAACCAGCACTCAACTGTCTCGCGGATTACAGAAAATAAAGAGATTTGACAAACCTTTTCACGTTTATTCCTTTCAAACTAGCACCCTAACAAAGATGCAAGATACCGAGTACAAACACCGACACTCAAACTGTTGTCTCATTTTCATTTTGAATGACTGTGATAGGCTCCCCCCACCTCCAAGACAAAAGAACAAAGATCAGTTTCATCTGTGAGACTGCTGTAGGGAAAACCAGCAGTGAGTGTAAAACCATAAGGAGAAACAGCATTAGCTCATCTTTTCTCCTTAATACAGCAGCAAACAATTAGTGTTAAAGTAAAATGGGTCAATCAAGACCTCAAATCTTCTTAGCAGCTAGCATAGTCAACCCATGTGGCCACAACAATCCAAATTAACCCCATGGATACATCAGTCCTTTTCCTCCAATACCTAGAAACCAATTACAAATGTCACATTGAATCTCCTAAAACACCTTCCTATAGTTTAGTAGCATAACCTATGATTAAACTTGCCCATGAAATAAAAGCTTTTTCATCTTAAAGGCAGACATCTTAAGAAACCACCTCTATTTCCAGCACCAATCCTCTAAATCACCTCCACCCTGTGGAAATCAGTCTCATGCTGTTTTTTTCTTATTAGCTGAGATGCACTATAGAACTGCTGCTAATCAGCACACCCGTACATGAAGCAAAAAAACAGAAGAAAAAGCACCAGTCCTAAACACGCCAAGACCCACCCATACTCTCCCTTAGTGTGTGCATGTGTGTTTGGGGAGGGATAAGCAATGTCTTGATGTCACAGAACATTGTTCATTTCCATACTTTCTCTGGAGGTACTCAGCACCACCAAACATCATCAAGGGTTTTCCACCAGTGAGCCCACATACCCTGAATTTACACTCTTTCCCTTTTCAGCAAAAACATTCCCTTTTCAGTTAAAAACATGCTTAATTTTTAAGCACGCTTAAGGCTCACTTTCAAGGACAATTAAGCATGTGTTTAAACAACCGAATAAATCCAGATGGTCCAAAACAAGCATCTTCAAGTCTCAGGGAACAATTCTACATATCAGCACATGCTTAATTTTATTTCTTCATCTAGTACACACATGGACTTTAAGGTAGCACACAAACAAAATACCCAGATCAACAGATAATTCAGTTTAGAAGGGACCTTGGGAAGTCACTCAGTCCTAGGACTCTAGGATATTACACCTTTCCAAATTTCTGGCTGTTCCTCATTCACATGCACTCTAACACAACACTCCCTGATCCCTTCCTAGGTAAGGCTTCAATTCAGCAACAAATGTCCTGCAGGCAGGAGTGCCTCTTCGGGGAACCCCAATAAAGCCATCGGGTGGTTGGGTTTTTTCCTTTTACCCTGAGTCAGAGGTTATACCAGATCAGTTCTCAGCACAGTCACTGCCTGTGCTATAGGCGAAAGATTTGTAAGGAACTCGGGCCTTTGGACTGACCTACCCTTTCCCCCCTCCCCTCCTTTCTTAAGCTAACTGTCATTTGTTCCATCATGGCAGATCAGATTTCAGATCTTACAGATGCTGCAGCTGCATTACAAGTTCTGTCAGTACCTTGTGACTTTGTAGAGCTTGTAGTAATAGAGAGCTAACTTTCTGAAAGCGATCACCATAAAGTCCTCGCAACCTAAATTCTTTTTGACTTCTTCCTCTTCTCACCCTTTTAACAAAACAAACCTGTCTCCAACACATGTGTATGACGCCACATTTAGGGGTGATAGCTGAAATAGTCCTGCAGAGTCTGCAATGGGCCTTACCCACTCAGTTCTGTGTTTAGCTATTTCTAGCAATTTCCATAGCTCAGACAACTGTTAAGTGAGCACGGGACCAGAGCTAGCGGGGCCACAGACTGCTGTAGTGTCAGTACACATAGCAAATGTTTCCTCCCATGAACCCAGGTATACCATTTAGCCAACGGTAACTCATACAGAAAGCAGCACAATGCAGGCTGAAAGGAAAGGTACTCTTCTGCAAAAACATCTAGCAATAAGGGAATTCTTAACCCAGACTGCAGCATTAGGGACTACTGTGATCAGATCACTCATGCCTAGCCACAGCTCCTCAGGGGTCATTAAATGATGACTCTTCATTGTCAGAACGTATTTAAAGACCACAGCTAACTGACTACTGACATAACATACTGTAACAATTACATCAGATCTCTAAATCAAGGGTGCAAATGCTGTTTTACGTAACAAATTGCATTATAAGCACAATGAACTGCCCTCCATGCTCCGGCGTGCTAAAATTCTCCAAAGAACAGCAACTTTTTATTCTCAGGATGACAGCTCTTTGGCTTCTCTCAAACACCCACAGGCAATGCGCAATATGGGTGCAACAAATTGTAAATTCCATTAACCAAATCCTGTCCCTTGGATGAGATGAGATAGAACTGATGCCACTCCACCTCACTGCTAAAACCACCCCTCTTCCCAGGGCCCTGCTGTTCTAGGGCTCACCTGCATGTTTCATGTCGACACTGAACAGTCTCACTAAGCCACTGGGGTTATTTTCAGTGTGTTAGTTTAGCTCACCTGTAAATGCCCGAGCTCCAGGAGACTGGTACCACGTTAAGATTGGGGTCCTGGCCACTGCTGAGTGCATCAGTGTTTTGCAAGGAGGTGAAATGAAATATGCAGTGAGGAATACAGCAATTCCTAGACCTAGGTGCTAGAAGGGCGAGTTTGGTCTTCGTATTACATATCACACTTTCAGAATGTGAGCAGCAGAAAAACACATCCATCCACAAACTTAACTGGACTGTCTCTATGCTAACTGACAGGAGGTTTTAGCACACGCAGGGCTGATGCCCATTCTCTCATTGTTGGTGAATCACTTCTTAGTGATCTATGAAGTAATGGCAGGGGCAACTTCACTAGGTAATGCTCTCTCAGCACATTATCTTTCTCTTCCCAGCAAGGGCTGGGATGCTGTGATCACGTCATCCAGTTGGGAAGGACGCAAGAGAAGCTACGGAAAATAAATACATCCTGCATCTGAGCCTCTTCTCGGGTGCATCGGTTACGAGATCTGTAGTCTAGACATCCCTACAAGTCTAAACCAGCATAGGTGAAACGGAACAGGTTCTTTCACAGGCAGAAAACAAAGGTTTGGGGAGGAAATGGGAAGAAACAGAACAGAAAGGGTACGTGCTTCAATCTTGCAAGGAAGAGCCCTTCTGAAAACAAAAGGGACAGGTTTTCTGAACTGCGAGCAGCACAAATGCTGGACAGCAAATGATTTTTTTTGAGAAAGGATGGAGAAAGATTTATTGACACAACCACAAAGACATGACAAATTATGAAAAGGCATGCTAGAGACCTAGAGTAAGTAAGACTTACAAAATACATATGTATACATCCTATTCTATTGCATGATTTTATGTTAATGACTACTTATATGTGAAATCTATCTATTTTATACCAGGAAAATCCACCAATGAATCGGAGGGTATCTTTATTCAGAGGAAAATGGAAAGTTCATGATTAGCATGGGGAAATAAGTGATGTTGGTATCTTACATACCGAAAGCAACTCTTCTGGCATGCGGCACACCCCCTTCTTTTCCCAAAGGTGTTTCATAAAGCACATCTTATTCAAATAGCAGGTCGTAATTAGCGTCTCAAACATATACGCAACAAATTGAGGCAAGCAGTCTTTATTCGGCAGATCACATTCGGCGCAACATTACGGCACCGCAGAGCTGCATATGCTCACGGCTTGTACCTGCAGCAGTTCAAGCGAGGCACATTTTGCATAATTTTCTCTTACATAAAAAGGCTTTGTTCTCCACCGCCTCACTGCGGTTACCAGCCTCCCCGTGCACAGTTGTTTCCTTTCCGCAGCTGATCCATTCAATACAGGGAACGATTTAATTATTTTTTTTTTTCCTCCCCTCCCCGATGCAAATTAAAAGCGCTAACAACCATCGCACCCCCTTGCCTGACACAACGTTCTTTGTTCAGCCGTACAGATCCCTTTAGAGGAGCTTAAGGGTGGGGGCAGGAGAGGACAGAAGGTTACATCCTTCAGACGGTTTTACAGGCTAGAGATGCTCAAAACCCTTAAAGGCAGTTGGCAAAAGCCGACTGCGCCTATGAAGGTAAAACAGGCGTTATCGGGGAGCCGCCCCTTCCCTGTACCTCCGGCCACGGCTCCGGGAGGTCCTCAGGAGCGACCCGCTGCAAACTTCGGCCCGGGTCCGCCTTCTGTCAGCGCCCGCGCCCGGCTGAGGGAGCACGCGCGGGCCCGGGGCGGCGCGACCCTGCCCCGCGCCCCCAGTGGCTCCCAGCGGCCGCGAGGCGGGAGGCGCGCGGCCACCCCTCCGAAGGGCGCCGACCCACCCCACCCCCCACCCGCCAGCGGCCGTTTCGTCCTTCCTTCTCCTCTTCGTCCGACGGGCACCCCCCGCCCCGGGCTGCGGAGCCGCCGCTGCCCCTCGCCCGCCCAGCAACGCCTGCCCGCAGCGGGGCGGCGGCGGCGGCGCTGGGGGGGAAGGGGGTTCGGCGGGACTCCTTACCTGAGCGCCACGGCGGCTGCTGGCACCGGGACGCGCTGCGGCTCCGAGGGGCAGAGAGAGGGCGCGCCGCCGCCGCCGA